>VRLP01002783.1:0-78600 GCA_009660295.1 Lophius piscatorius | reverse complement strand
AAAGAATACATTTTAAGATGTTGGACTGTGAATAAAAATCTGATGAATGAATTAAAAATGATTATTAACTGTCCTCATGCTTCAGGTTTGTTACTTATGACAAAAAAATGAGAAAAATGAAAAGCAAAAATGTCTTTATTGTCTATAACCCTGATCATTAATTCAAACTAGAATGCTGGATCAGTCAATTTGATTAGTCAAGATTAAAGGCTTGACAAGCAGAGATGTAAATCCACCCAATTGTTTTTAGACTTAGACACACATTATTTATCCCAAGCAGGAAAATGTACCTGTTGCAGCTGAGGTTTGAAATGCACACAAACATGAGAAGTTATTATAAATATAACCGAGAATATAAATATAGACATGGAGTTAAATGAGCAATATACAGAAACATTGTGCCAGTTGCATGTTGGTCATGATGGCACATTGGTCATCTTAGAAAATCTCTGTTACATTGATACAGACTATTTTCTTTTATTATGCTTGAAAATTATTCTGTGTATTAAGTCATCAATTTGTAAATTTCTCTTCTCTCACTCCATTGTAGGAAGCACTAAAATTGAACAACACGATGGGTAATTTATTTTCATATTTACTTCCTCTATTTCAGAATTTCTTTTCCTATGTAATATTTATATTTTTCAATTCTCCATTTATTTTACTTTCTTGTCCTTTTGCAGGTCCTGAGCCCTCACCCAAGCCCTCCACAAGCCCTCCATCTTCTCTCGGCTCTCCAGGGAGGAGACCACCCAAGTCTCCTTCAGAGCACAAGGAGCGCAAGTCCTCCTCATCTGATGACAAAAAGAAAGTGGTATGTGGTCTTTAACTTTATTCACAGGTTGTTGGTTGTCTTCAGACAGGTGTTCAGAGGGTTAAAGTCCCAAAAAAATCCTTGAAAGTTATTCACAAATTGGTCAGGCAAAAATTCCAAGTTAAAGGATTTACTTAGGTCATGAGTTTCCAGAGGAAATCATTCAAGCCATGTGTTGTTTCAGCACCGAGGGGGGTACAGAGACTCAAGTTACTACTGGGAGGTCCGCTCCGGAGAAGTCACCATTCAGAAGAGGATAGGTTCCGGCTCCTTTGGAACAGTTTTCAAGGGCAAGTGGCACGGAGACGTAGCGATCAAGATCCTCAAAGTCACAGACCCAACGCCTGAACAGTTACAGGCCTTCAAAAATGAGATGCAGGTCTTGCGGTGAGAAGTGCTTTATGTGTTTTACAAAAGTTGAATTTTCATCTGTTTCTTTGTCCAAGTAACAACAGTAACATTTTATTGACTGAGCTTTTGTGACCAGTTAAAAAGAGACTGCACCATTTAAAAAGAAAAAAAGTCAGTTATGATTCCATCACTGTACCTTCATCTTTCTTTGATCAGGGATGAGTCTATGAAATTTCTAACGCTTAGAATCTATATCATCTGCAGGAAGACCCGTCATGTCAACATCCTGCTGTTCATGGGCTACATGACTAAGCCCAACTTTGCCATCATCACACAGTGGTGTGAAGGCAGCAGCCTGTACCGCCATCTGCATGTCACTGAAACCAAGTTTGATACAATGCGTCGCATTGATGTGGCCAGACAGACAGCACAGGGCATGGAGTAAGACTTGCTTCTTTTTTAATTTTACATCACTATCTATTAGCTGACTGTCAATATGATGCAGGGATTCCCCTCTAAACTACGTCCTGCTCTTTAGTAAGAATAGACATTTATTTATCAGTCACATTGAATATTATATAAAATCAAGCCTTTCCTATGGTGTCTAAATCGGTTAAGATGTTTTCTTTCAGCCATCCTCTGAATAACGAAACAGAGGATTTAATAACATAGAAAATATAAGTTAATTTTAATAAACTTAAATTGCTCTCATGTTTACATCTGTGCTTGGTGGGATGATAAAAAAGTGAAATCTTACCTGGTAGTTTAAATCAGTAATTTGTCTCCAGTGAGCACTTGAGAGCAGATCTCATTTTCCCGCTTAGTAGTCTAATGAAACTGTTCACTGCAGGAGTTAAAAAGATAAAAGATAACATTTTTTCATTTTTTATGGACATAACTTAGCAAAATTATTCTACGGCAGAACTTACAATGAATCCCCCAAAATGTATAATTATTATTATTATTTCCCAGTGGGATTTTCAGTCTGCAATCCAGCATTCTGCAAGCCGAAAAAGTGCGTAAACACTGAGGTGACGCTATTAATCTTAGGTCTGAACTGGTATTTTACAAATTCTTTCTGCAGCACTGCGCCCTCACAAGCCTTTCCTCCTGCCACCAGGCTGGCTCTCTCCTTTTGCATAAAAGTCGATTTGCTGCCATTGGTTATGCTGTTGCTGCCCGAGGGCTGGGACAACAGCGGCCCCTTCAATCCTCCATCATAACCTAAATATAGAGCAGTCAGTCCACAAGCCATTCTTCAGAGACAGTGTGACGCTGAACATTTCTCCTGCCAAAACAAAATGAGTGATATTTTCTTTTAAATCTCCGAGTTCCAATTAAATAAACATTTCTAAGATGTAAGTCATCTCTAACTTGTGGTAACTGAAAAACTGGGAACATCTGTTAAGCTTTCCCTCACCCTACAACTCCCAAAGTTGTTGATTTCTTTAAAGAAGTCTGGTACCAATGTGGTCACTTGATCAGTGGTGAAATCAGTTGAAATTGTGGGTTCACAAACATCTGCTGCTTTACATTCCAGAGAACTAAAAGGAAATCAGACGGTGTGTAATTTATCATGTCTATTGTTGTGGCCTCGTGTTGTTCCTGAGGAGGACACTTGAGTAGGCGATCCTTCAGTGTTGTCCAGGATACATTAGCGTTCACACTGCATTCTGTCCATCTAGTAGGTCTAATGGACTGCCGCCGCTTTAGCCCTGAATGTCTGGAACCTAGAACAATAAATTTCTTGTCCTCAGATCTGGTAGTATCATTTTGTTGGCTCAATGTTCGTGTAGAATGTAAAATCATGCAGGTTCGGTGTGCTTTTTGTTTTGATGGACTATTTTTTAAGTGAAAAGGGTGGAGCCACATACTTGAACATAACAGATTTTTTTTATGGCCAGTTCATTGGTGTGGGCATAGGGGGAAATTATTTATCAAATAAATTGACATTAGCAGGATTTGGCCGGATTTCATTTATTTTGTTATTTCTTAGCTCTCAGTCAGTGTTATTTGATCAGATCACTCAACATGGATGTTGATACCAGGTGTGAACAAGGCCTAAGACAACCCTCTGAGGGAGGTCTTTGCTAAAACTGATGAAGTTATCTAGTATTTACCAGGGTGGTGCAAGTCATGTCATTTAAAATTTTAGTATTCTGTCTTTTTGCTGACACAGATGGAATCAATGATTTGGATAATTTTTTTCTTTCAGTTATCTTCATGCGAAGAACATTATTCATCGAGATCTTAAATCAAACAGTATCCTTTTCGCCCATTGATAACTCTCTTAATATTGTGTACTTGTGCAATTTGTTTGTGTTTATATTGTTGTTGCTTCACTGATATATAACAATAATAGAACATTTTAAAAGTTGCTTGCAAAATTTTTGCTCATAAAATCACATTTTATCTATAACAGTGATTCCTAAAATGTTTGAATTAATAAGAAAACAGAATGTTAGGTAAAGTTAATGTTATACCCTTTCCTCTCATTTAGGCACTGATATACTAATATTCTATCTCTGTTATCTCACTTTGAAATGAGAAAATGATTTGAATGTTTGTTAAAGTTCCTCCAACTATGTTTAAGGTTATTGAGTAAACAAATGCAGATGTATTGCCCTGTTTATCAACCATGAGCTGAAGATATTAATATCTGCACCAGGTTTCTGTTGTAATATTTCCTGAGCTCTCCTGCTAGACATTTTCCTCCACGAGGGCTGGACCGTTAAGATTGGTGACTTTGGCTTGGCCACAGTGAAGTCCAGGTGGAGTGGTTCTCAACAGGTCGAACAGCCAAGTGGATCCATCCTCTGGATGGTAAGCCTCTTCTTTACTGATTCAATCAAGATTATGTGTATTATATCTCAATGTGTGTATAATAAACAGACATAAAGAAGGCACAAGTAGATCTTGGTGCTCACATGTATGAAAAACTAACAAAAAGGTCATTCCTCTTGATTTATTATTGAAATGCAGAAACGGCTGTTATTTTCCGGTATTGTCATTCACCAGATCTTAGCATATCTTAGATATTTTATGATGTAATTTTATATTAATCAAATAAACCGCTAGAAAAAAGTATAACCAGAAATTTTCAAGTTACTCGTGGATGACCATTCGACAAAATTATAGCATTTTGTCTTCTTATTTTTCCCCCCCAAGGCTCCAGAGGTGATTCGAATGCAGGACAGCAACCCATATACCTTCCAGTCTGACGTATATGGCTATGGGGTAGTGCTGTTTGAGCTGATGTCAGGGACCCTACCTTACTCCAATATCAACAATAGAGATCAGGTAACATGACACAACTCTTCTTTCTGTTCAGACATCAGTAACACAGAACTAAGCAGAAAACCTGATCAGTCCAATACATCTTGGAGAAAATTATACATGCTGGAAGTATCTTAACTGTTATCTCCTCCTGTTCATACTATTTGATATTACTCTTTGCTATCCAATTTTGCCGTACAGGTAGCTCTAGCATCATGTAGTAGCATATTCACCACTTATTTTGTGTAAAAGATACCTGTTTTAAAATAAGATTATTTGACTGATATGATGGAGGTGGCTTTAGCTCAGTGCATAGAGCGGTCGTCCCTTAACCGGGAGACCAGGGTTGAAGCCCAGCCTCTGACACAACATGTCTTGGGTCCTTGACCAAGACCCTGAAACCACAGCTTAGGGTCTTGGTCAAGGACAGTCGCTTCACAAGTGCCACCCACTGCTCCCTCAGGGGAATGGGTCAAATGCAAAGATAAATTTCACAACGTTGTACTGTATGTATGTACTGTGTAACAATAGATACATAAAGGAAAGACCACTATTATTATTATTAATATTATCATTATTAATGACAGTGGTTTGGGTCAGAAAAAGCCAAAATTGAATATGTGGTGGACTGAAATGAATATTCAGTCAATTAAAAAATAAAAAGGTTTTAACTGATCAAACTAATGGTAAAATAAATCTAGCCTTGAATGATTGTGAATTGTATTCTTTAGTAATATTTCCATTGGTCCGTGATTCCAGTTCTGCTGATACTTCAGGATGTTTTTACAACATTCTATTGCCACAATTAAATTGGCTAAAGCTATTAATAGGTCTACTAAACTATAAATAGGTCTATGCCCATCCCAAACAATGTTTGAAACCAGAGAAATCCCTTCTCTGGTAGCTGAATAGCACTGACTGTTTCCTCTTCTATATTTCCTCTCAGATAATCTTTATGGTTGGACGCGGTTACTTGTCTCCAGATCTCAGTAAGCTCTCTAGTACCTCACCCAAGTCGATGAAAAGGCTCATTGTCGACTGTCTGAAGTTTAAACGTGATGAGAGGCCCCTGTTTCCACAGGTGAGCAAGTCTATTGGTCGGACTGGATTTAGAAACTTCATCATCATCTGATATAAACTGAAAAAGTAGTGTGGCCTCTTTTGTTTGCCGACTGTTAAAATGGGAGCACTTTATATAGTGCTTTATAATAGTTCTCCAAAATATGAAATTCTTTCTTTTCCAACAAGTTATTATTTCCAATGGTGTATAAATGTTATAGTGTACAAATCCACCATTGTTTGTGCATGGCAAATATGTTTGAAATTGGCCATATGATTTGGTAGTGACCACCACATACTGAACTTGAATATATTATAATAATATATATAATATCTGTATCAATTGCCAAATACCTTTTGTATGGTTTCCCCTCATCAGATCCTGGTAGCCATTGAGCAAGTTCAAGATCTGCTGCCAAAAATTGAGCGGAGTCGCTCGGAGCCGTCGCTCCATCGGGCCGTCCATGCAGAAGACCTGAACCCCCTTCTGTTCCACACCACCAGGCTGATGCCCCTCTAATCTCTGCATGTCACTGGACAGAGAGGCTGCCACGCTGTCCAAAAGCACAGCTTTTTCGTGCCTCAGAGAGGCGACAGGCAGATGGACCACGCCTCTACATCTAACGAGTCTGGAGCTGCAGCACTCGACACAAAGATCTGTATCTGTAGGAGTAATACATGGTTTGGTCTGATCATAAATGTTCTTTTATGTTGACAGCCACAAAGATCTGCTCATTAGGTGAAATAATGTCTACTGTATCTAGAAGTGTGTTGAACAGCCACTGGTCTATCCTTGAGAAAAGCCATCAAACTAGTTGACAAGCATTGGATACTCTGATTGACTAGTAATTTTTTCTTATTTAGGTTTAAATAAATATTGACAACTTTTGCACATACAAAATAGAGATGATCTGTTTCAGAAGTAGAATAGTCCCTCACCTTTTGTGGCACATAGGGATCATAGCCAAAAATATGTATCAATTCATCAGCCATAATGCTGGAGCTGCTAGTTCAGGTCACTCTATCAGCATTCATACAGACTTGTTTATTTGTCATTTGCTGCTCTCAATCTACTGTAACATTAATGAGATCTTAGATGCGAAGATACTGATTTGAAAGCAAATGGAGCATTTTTTAAAAGATAAGATATTTTGTCTCATGGAAATATGAGGAATTATTATTTTTGCAAATATTTTAATGTATTGTAGAGATGGCAGTGGCAGCAACCCAACATGAAAAGGTAGAGGGACAGAAGGTTGAAACTGAGGCTGAAAATAGATGGCCAACCATCTATACACTGAACTATGCAAAATGGTTAATTCCTCAGAATGGCTTGTTTAATTTGGAATAGATGTCCTCAAAGAACCACTCGGTAGTCTTTCAAATCTCAAGTTACCTTGGGCTCCCATTGTAGCAATGGAATACAAAACTTGCAACAAACCCAACAGTGCCTGGCACAATTTCTCATAGTTTCAAATGAAAATACATGTCGTTAAACATACGTCTGTCTGTGGAGAAGGCAATATGCTTTCTAAGTCGCTCGCACTTGAGTCTTAAAACATTTTTGTATTGATACCGTACATCAGCTCAAGAGTTGCTGATTTCACGTAATCACTAAAAAAATCATTCTTGATCTTAAGATGCTTTCCCCATTAATTTCATCTGGGCACAAATCATTTATAACTTAGTTATAACTATAGTATGGTATGATAAATACTCCAGACAGTTATTGGGCAAAGACTGCCATTCTCATTAAATGGTCATTTCCTATAAGTAATTTTCCAAAAAATCAGTAATACAATTTTCTCAGCATATTTTTTGCCCAAATTTGATGCTGCTTAATGTTAGTAAACCTTAGCCCACTGTCAATTCTTTCAGTATGCTGAAATACGCTGAAACAGCGCACAGGATTAAATTATTAAAACAATATTTTTCAGTTAATACAAAGTTATTAGTATTCCCAAGCCAGAATATATATTCTTAACCCCATTAATTTAATTTGAGCCAATTTAATGAAAACCCTTTTGAAGCATTAGTTTATCGTTATAAGGAATTAAGTGGCCTGGCACACTCTGCTGACCGCCGGCCTCAGACAATGTTGGGCTTTCAGCAGTCGTCTATGGCTCTAGCGTCTCTGCTCCTGACAACCATTGTTGTAGTCTGACTTTGTCTGTTTCTTTTTCGCCTGCTTGGGTATGTTGAAACGGTGGCAGAGCCTATTAGTATGAGAAGTACGTTTGATAGGTTGTTCAGTTTAAAGTAAATTCATTCACAAGAAATCAAACTGAATACAGGAAACTAGTGAAAAGGCCTTACCCAGAAGGCTCTTGTTTTCCATCAAATATTCATAACTACAGACTCTTAACACAAAAAAAAAAAAATTAAACAATTAAAACATTTAATTGTTGAGAAAGAATGGAGTGAAAATGGTAGATAATGCTGTTTTACAATAAAACAGTTAGTTGTTAGTGTTGGCAGTCATAGGACTTCTGGTTAGTCTTTCTGACAGCTGAATATAGACTACTGCCACCTACTGGTGTGGATATCTTTCAGCTGTAGCATATGCAGTGTGTTCAAATCATAGGTTGTGGTTCCCTCACAGGTGACCTAATAGTTGGTCTTTGTTGCCAGTAGTTTGATTGGTGTTCCTGAGATTTTACACATTGCTGAGTATGAACATATTGATGCAGATAAAACCCAATTTATGAATGTTGTGGCCGAAGGTTCAATACCTTAAGTAATGAAATATGTTGAGTCTGGTTACAAACTTGTAATGTCAGTGTAATTCAGTCTTTCTGCCTTTTTGTACACTAGAGGTGCATTTTCTGGGTGCATACCTTGGTCAAGGCTGCAACAAATTTCTTTCATCAACATCTTTATCGATAAAGATATAATACACAATCTAAGATTAACCTTATTTTTCACTGTAATTCATTTGAAACCTTTTGCAATAGATGTGTTCAATGAGGCATTTAGTTTAGGGGGTTCCTCTTGAATCATTCCCACCCTTCCACCAAATTTTGTAGAATTTGGTGGAGTAGCATTTGCCTGCTCCTGCTAACTCGCAAACTGGCACCAGTCAAACACACAAACACGCACACGCTGTCATCCTTTCCTGCTCACTTATTCAACACACATGCTGCCATCCTATCTTGCTCACTCATTCATCATGTTGTTCAGTGTGACCTCTGTAACTAGTTGCTTCTTTCCCTAGATTAACATCGATTTTCCTCATGATGTAATAAATTTCCAGTGGATGTGGATATATATACACACTTAAGATAAAATGCATCCAACAAGAGTGGTAAAAAATGAAGCGTACAAATGCATGATGTGCTTCTTAAGTACTGATAGCGGACCACAGATGCTGTGTGATGCTCTTTGCATGGTTCATAGATGCATTTTTGAGGCCAGTGTCCCTGCTGAGCTTAAGAAGCCCCGAGGGTTCTCATGAAAATGCACTGTACATTAGTGAGAAACTATTGAAATGTTTAAATGGTCTATAGAGCTTCCCTTTCCTTTAATGGCCTGGCTTTTCTTCTCTTGGACGTACTGCTTTCCTTGAACATCTTTCTCCCTTACTCCTGTATTAAGGATCTTCTTTGGGTTTGTGAGTGAATACTTGCTCTATGGTCTTACATTTGTTTTCTTTTCAAATAAACATGCCTGAAATTCATAGAAAATTCTAAGCCATAATAGTTTAGACATGTAGCATATCGCTCCACCAGCTGGGTCATTCTTTCAGGTTGAGTGTAGGTTAGTTGGGAGTAATCATATAACATACAGCATTAGAACAGTTGGGCTGTGTTAAACCATTTTAACCATTGGAGGGGTTTGCTCTATCATGGGCTCCTTAAATGCACTGCATTTCTTGCTATTTTTTGGGGGGTTTGTATGCTTGGAAGATCATTGCAAAGGATGAGAGTCGCATAGACTTTCAATCATTTCGATTTGATTGCCTGTTTGCGCCGCCTCACAGGCAAACCCTGTGTTTTGCCGATGTCCTTGTTTTTGAAAATGCTGCACATGATTCTCAGGACTGTAGGGCTTAACTCCTGAACCCATTACCTTATTAGCATTGCATTCCATCAAGTGAATATCAATTGACAGTGTCTCCTTGCGAAACTGCTTGTGGTCATTTGTGATAGCTTTTTGTACGTTGTTGCCAGGAGGGCTAAAACAGCTGTCAATAAACAAAGATTCCCAGCCTTATATTATTTGCTGTTAACCATTGCTCTCTGCTGTACTTCAGTATCAATGGACTAGCAGCAACTGTCTCGTCTTGGCTTAGCAAACAAATGCTCCGGAAGGGTGTAGTCCATGACCTTGCGGAATCATTGATGGCTAACTTCCCCATACAAGACAGGCAGATACAACTGCAGAGGCCACTATTAGTGGACAAGTCCGTCTGGCCTTTGCTATGGAATTTTAAGTGGCGCCCATTGTGCGCATTACTGGCCCAACCCACACTTAGTGTTCATCTGCCACAGCCCAGGTAGATGGGATGGAGACAACAATGTCAATGGTCAGTTTTAACACCAGACAGTCCAGCCAAGGTTGTCAAGCTCTGTCCACTCAACTGCTATTAAACTATAACTATAACTGGGGTCTTGTTCATAAACATCGGGGCAACTCTCTGGTCAAAATCGGATGGGCCACATGTTTGGCATGACCTCCCGAGATCGGTGTAGTTCAGCCTTTCTGGGTTTATCAGTCAGTGCCCAGTTTACACCTACCACCTAGTGGAGGCACTGCAGATGACTCGATACCGATGCTAATTGTACAGGCAGACTTACAGACTCGGCTCTTTCTTCAACATGCTGTAGAGCAGCAGTGGCTGAAAAACAAGAGGTGACAAGCATATTTACACCTTGGCCCATACTATATGTGTAAAGCAGCGAATGTCAGCGTGATTGACTGTACAATGTATGTGTGGCTTTTCTAAATGTGTGTATCCGTCATTTACGGCTGATCGCAGATAAGATGTTAAAACCTTGAAGTTTTAATGTCATGCAAATAGGGGCTGGGTACCCTAACTTTTCCTACTCATTCCAATTGTATCAGTGGACTGTTATGGTTTGACCAGTGGGACCGGGGTGGGGGGTTGTGAACTTGTCTTATTTATTGATGTAATTTTACCACAGTTCTTGGAGGTGGATTTAACATTTATTGAGAGATCTCTGTTTGCAACTTCGTCTTCGAAGGTTCTTTAGGCCACGGTACTGTCTGCTACTTCTAATGACTCTCATTCTTTCCAACAGGGGCATTTCTTTTAAACACTTTGAGCACAAACGAGATATCAGACTTTTTTAGCAATATTTTGTCAATAGATTTTTTACAAATAGCATTTGTTGTCAACACTTAAAATGCTGTACAAGTGAGATGTCATGTAGTGTGTGAAACAAGAATGAAAACAAGAACTTCTTTTTATAACCTTTCTGCAAAGACAGAAAGTTGTTTTCAGTTACATAATGCAAGGTCAGGGGCCTGTTCCAGAAAGCGAGTTCAGCAAATAAAGTTTATTTTGGTTTGTCGGGCTCGATAAACCAAATTCAACACAGTTTAAATCTTGTTACCACGGCAACTTCTCCTGAGAAACTAGCCAAGTTGTCGCTTAAGTACACTTTCTTTAACAGCTAAGGTTCATAGGAAATTAATTAAATTAAATATTAAACACGTGTTTACATTTACAGATATAAAGTATAAGATAGAATAGTTAAAGCTTTATTGATAGTAAAAACTGATTATATGCAATTTATTCCTCCTCGCGTTATATTGTCTGTGGATGTGCTTCCTGAATCCTAAATAGTAATTTTGAATACACATACATGTGTACATAAAAGTATCAATTAGTTTTACTGCAGGGGTAGACTTTATTTTTAATAGAACAACTAATAAACGGGGGAAGAATGTCATTTAGCCTGGGACAAACATCGCTGCTGAGGACTCTGACCAAATTTCTCCATTACATTTTGTAATCAGTTGCTTGTGATGTATTCAGTTGATCATCTATTCTCACCAGCGTTCCTCTCTGGTGTTATTAATGGCAGCTGTATCATATATTTCGTGACTTTGTTTTTAACTTCCTTTGCTCAGTGGTGTGAACATTGCTGCTATATCTGTATCGCTGCTGCTTTAGAGTAGTTGCACCCACACGTGAGAACTACTTTGGTTGCCTGAGCTTGAACTGACCTTCATGGAACCATTTCAGGCTTGACGTATTGGCTAGGTTCACTCAGTCTTTCTGGAAGAGGCCCCAGTGTGTGCTTTACAATGTCGCACCATCTTTCTCCTCAGAGACTCGCAATGGTGCAGGGCTGTAAAGAAATCCTTATGTCTCAGTTCAATGTTTAGAGGTCTGTGTTCATCTGGTATCTAGAGGAGGCAAAAAAAGTGCTACACTTAGAAGAAATCCCTGTTGAAATAGACTCACATGGCTGCAAGATGGTGTGCTGCCTGCACCAGAGAGAGGAAAACCAGATGAAAAACAGCTGTTGGTTTCACAAACGAGAAATTGAGACCTGTGTAAGAATAGATTTGTATTTTCATATCACTAGGTGAACTGCAATACGTGTGTTTATAGTTTCTGAGGTGTCCGGGGTGTTCCGTTTGCAATAAATGGTATATTCTGCTGTGTACAGTTGCATCTTTTTTAATTACAAAAATTTTACTTTTTTCTATTTTTGTGTGACGGTTTCAAAAAGAACAAAATTATTTTGAAGTGTAAAGGAAATCTTAGTATTTTTTAGGGGGGGGTTTTTGTCTTAAAATGTTAATGCAGGATTTATTCTTTAAATAAATCAATTTATCTGTGTTACTTGTTTTTTTTTCTTTGTTTTATATAGTTTTCCCTGTCTGGTTCCAAGGACATGTTAACTGTCAGTTTCTAGACAGAATTTTAAAAGTGCTATATAAATTGGAAGTTGATTATATATTTAATCTTCATACGGTCTCTGCCTGTTAAAATATAAAGAAACCTGTCATTGTATTTTGATGAACACATCTGTGGTTAACAAGGTTAAAAGAGGAGGTGGTTGCATTTGAGGCTCCAACATAGGCCACTGTGCTGAGAGTTAGATACAGGAAATGTTGATCATTTGACAAAGAAATGTCAAAATGGAGGAAATGGTTCGCCCTTCATATTGTTAATAGTTTATAGGTTTATTTTTGTTACAGTTATTGTTAAGTTTCCAAGAGCATCTGCTTTTCATAAGGATTTCATTTGGAAAATATTGCTTGAGATTTCATCCAAGGCACTTGACCCACCCTTCCACTCAGTTTAATATGGCAAAATGATCTAGAAAGTCCAAAAAAGGAGGAGAATTCCTGACTGCACCCCTTTATCCAGGTCCAATGCAGATTATAACTGCTTTTTTTCCCCTCACTGCATACCTGAGACCTCTACCAAGTTTCATCAAGAAGTTAATGAGAAATAGAAAGAAATGATTGTTGTTTTTTTAAACTATTTCGCAGTCCTCCTCATTCTGTACCAGTGTATCAGTCTATCAGTGAATTATTCTTGTCATACGTCGAGCCATCCTGTTGAATGTTATGAAAAGTTATCAGGTCGATTTTTTTGGTAATCCCTCTAAAACAACAAGACAAATACCAGTGAAAACATAAGTTAGTCGGAGGAAAAAAAGTCAGTAATTTTCATTTATTGAACATTATTTTCATCCACTCACTGTTGGAGCAAAAGTTTTGATTTTGATAGAGCTGCACTCCTTTATTACCCCTCCATATGTAAAATTTAAAATGTCTTCACAGAAAATGAGCTACAATCGATGGGTTTCTGGTTGATAAAAGAAGTCCTAAATGTACACAAACGTCTGCAGAACCTTCCTATTTCTTTTCTAGCTTTCTACAAGGACATAACCATCATTAACCAAAAACCAAAATAGGTAGATAGTTGTTTGAGAGATACTAGTTTATATCTTGTAACTCAGTCCAGATCGATTGATGTGGCAAAAGAGTGTCATGGCGAAACACATTCCCAACACCTGTGAACAAGAAACAAAGAAAGTCACTGGTTAAACTAGTTAGTAGGCATGCACACAACCTCACAGCTATGACCTTTCATTCATTATCTACCGCTTATCCTGTTCAGGGTCACGGGAGGCTGGAGCCTATCCCAGCTAACATTGGGCTGGGGTACACCAGTTCATCGCAGGGCAGACACACAACCACACTTACTCCTATGGGCAATGTTGTGTCACCAATATCACATGTTTTTGGACGGAAGCCGGAGTTCCCGGAGAGAACCCACGCAGACACAAGGAGTACATGCTATCCAACATGCCGGGTGGATTCGAACCCTGAACCTTCTTGCCGCCTCCAGCTATGACCAGTTGCTGACGATTTGATATTATGAATTGCTTTTATTTTTTTTAATTAGTTTTATTTATATATTTTGACAAACATTGAAATTCAGTTGTGAGGTTTATTGATATTTTAAGGTTTGATTTTTGTGTCCTGATATACAAGCATGCAGAGAGAAAAGAAAACACATTAAGAAAAAAGATCTGCAAAAACCACAAGACCACGGAAGTATTTGTGAAGGAAAATAAAAAATGATGTATCACTGGAGGTGCGTTTGTATTGCCTGATTTAGCGAATAAAACATAATACACAAACATTTCATGACATTTTGATTAGCCGTGGTAGCTTCACTTAACTTCCGGGTCATACAGTCATGTGACTTAGAATAAACGTCAATCATCATCGTGAAAACAAAGAAACGCAATAATGACACTAACATGCACATTACCCAAAGCTACAGTAAACAAGGTGTATTGTATTTGTCATCGCGAATACTTACTTCAGTTGTCGAGACGGTAACGCGTACAAAACGGTGAGAACGACAAGCCGGAAGTTAAGCAAAGCTACCACGGTTAATCAAAACAATCATGACATGTTTGTGTGTTATAAATGTTTTATTCCCTAAATTAAGCAATATAAAAGCGCGTCCGGTGATGCAACACATTTGAATATCCTGTGTAAACACTTCCGTTACAATGTGGCTTTTGCAGATCGTTTTTCTAAATTTGTTGTGTTGTGACTTTTGTAGTGTTGTAAAAATTGATGAAGATGGTTTCTTTATTGGCTTCTTGAGCATGTCGTCAAATTGCGTTTGCCCCTGTTGGCCACTATACGCGAAGCCTTATTACCGACACCTCTATTTGTTGGCCTGATAGGATACACAAGATTAGACTGTTTATCTTGTGTTCGAAACGTCCTCTCTCCCTCTATGTGCAAAGAGGGGTATAGAAAAATGAACCCTGCAAAATATATTGGTTGTTGGGTCACCTGTCAGTACATTTAATGCTGTGGCAGATAGACGTCACTACTAAGCTTACCTCAACAATGCTGAGTGCAATGACAGAAATCCCAGTGGTCAGGAAATGCCTCTCAAAGTCGGCCAATATTTTCACATAGCAGCCCTGGAAAAAAAAAAAAGAGCTTAAGCATGAAAATGCAACCAGCAGTCAAATGCAATTATAAGTCCTGACCTTTACTGGTTATGGGTGGGTGAGGTGGTAGCAGACAGGCCAATACAATATTTTTAATTTGGAGCATAAAAAACAAGAGATTATTTATCAGGTACCACACAAATGAGCTAATCTACCAGTTACACTACATTAAATAAATCTGTCCCCCAGAAAAATGGAGCAGGCTAAGCTGCAGTAAAATGTTTAAACTAGCGTATTACTCAAAGCAGCTTTTGTATTTACATTTAACCAACTATTCTTCTTCTGTGCTCTTCCTTCTCAGGTAGTCAATATTATTCTTATTTGACCAGTCAGTAGTTATGATATTATGGCGGTTCCATACATGCCATTAGCCAAAGCCTATCAAGCTGGGTATCTGGAGCCTATCCCAGCTGACATGGGGTGATAGGAGGACAGTTCCCAACACTGGAAGAATAGACAATGTAAACACAGAAGGACCGCAGTTCAGAACCCAAAACCCTCTTACTGTGAGGCAAAATTGCTGACCACTACACCCACAGATCAACCGGCACATACACACAGCACATGATGCTGAGTAATTGATCTACCTTTGCTTCACAGTACATCAGAACAATTCATACAAGCTGTGTCTACCTCTTTGTAGGTGGTGTTGCATTTGTCCGAACAGCAAGATGCAGGTATTGGATATCCCCAGTCCATCGCATTATCGACTCCACAGCAATTGAACTGAAAAAATACATTCGAAACATTGTCACAGCAGACTGAGTTTGCTTAGCCACATATAACCACATCCAAAGACATTTTTGTGCATGAACTGTCATCAGTGCATGTGACTCACTTACCCATTTGTGAATCGTATCCCAGTCACTATTCAGCTCGGTTGAATTCCCAGTCTTTCCTTTTGCATTCTTCAGCCCTTCAACGAGATCCTTTTTCAGCATGTCACCAATCTAAAAAGTGAAAAAGATATTGGTAGATAACATACGCTATATGCTTTTCCTTCATTTTTTACCAGGAAAATCCTATTGGGATTAAAAATCTCTTTTTCAGGAGAGTCGCAAAACACACAGAATACGAAAATAACAACTAACATAGTATTAAATTGAAGCGTTGAAAAGTGGAAATGAAATGTCTGTATTTGTCAAAGACATCTATATCAGATTAAAACATCTACAGCCAGATGTCATCTCGTTCACAATGCATGGTGGAAGCTCCGAGTTGTTTATGTCTCCTTTTTCGATGTCTTCCAGAACATCTGGGGGTTAATGAAGTTGTTTGATGTCCAAAAATGTTGGCTTTTGACATCAAAACATTGCAACGTTTTCTGAAAATGAGCCAGTCATAATTTGAACCAGTTTTTCGTGCTTTGGCCCATGTCCTGTTGTACTCATGAAGCAACTCAGATTTATCTTTTTTAGGGAGTGAGCTCGTCGACTATTTTAGCAAAAGCTGTTGCGAAAAAAATCACATCAGCAATAACACAGATTCTCTCTCTGAAATGATACAGATCATGGATACATCCTTGTTCTGAAAAAAAACTGCATCAGGTCACCCCGATTTAGAACCTTGGTGTTTGTGACCGCGGTAACAACGCAGTGGTCACTGGTGTCATTTGGAAACACAGAAGCAGCAGTAGATTTATGTGGAACATTGGTTAGTATGAGATCATTATTAGAACAACACACAGTGTGAGCACAGATGGAAGTGATCCTACCTTCTTCTCATACACGAGTAGCAAGCCTGCTACTGACAGCTCCACCAGCATGATGATGAGGAGCAGCAGGAAGAACTGTCAACAAAGGAGGCAGAAAGTGAACGTTTTGTCCTGACGTTGGTTTGTTGGGAGCATGAGAACTGGTTAAGCGTGAGGAACAAATTTTGACGACTGGGTCGGGGCATCTCCAAAACAACTCGCCACTACAATAGCACAAGGCCACAGGGTCACGTATGAATGTGTGTGTGAATGAGAGTTTGATGGTTTGTGTTGTGGAGCAGCCTAGAGCGGTCGTAATGTAAGTACATCCATTATTACTTAAAAGGAACGACAAGAGAATCAGTTGGAGCACCAGGTGATGCTGCTGTCCTACCGTCAGGAGGAGGCAGCGGTTCTCCTTCAGAGCACCCAGGAAGCCCAGGAAGGACACACAGGTGATGACAATTCCACTGATCACTAGCAGGTTGGCAAAGTTTTGGCTGTCCAGGTTTTGGGTGAGCGCTGTCATTTTGAAGTTCACCATCACATACACACCGAAAACGAAAACGGCCACACCACACGTCTGAGAGGAGGAAACACGCTCATCAGTGTCATGAAACTCAGCACACAAAATCACCTATCGAGTACTGCTCCACTTTATGTCAGAGAGAAATACAATCAATTATTTAACTCCATTCACTTTAACCCCGGTGGCTGGGATAGGCTTCAGCCCCCACGACCCTGAACAGGATAAGCCGTTACGGATAATTAAATAATTAGCTCAACTCTACCTTTTAAGTTACTACCCATAGAGCACGTTTGCAATATTGCTTAAATTACATCAAGAGTAGGCTTAAACACGTTGGATAAAGCTCAAAGTTAATGCCGGCTTAGGCTAGATTTAGATTTTCCAGCTAAAGGCTTTGATCCCTGAATGCGATGCGGAATGATTGAGACATACGTACAAAACAAAGTAAGTTAACGGCACACATCGTTAACTTTAAACACTTGAGGCAGCCTTGAGACATCCTGGAAATCCTCTGCTTGGACCTGAAACAAGACCAACAAAACATTTATTTCAGACGAACAACGGAAGCCAAACTATATCTACGGATTCTGTTGAGACAGTGTTTAAGGTTTGATCACAACTTCAGAAAATGAAGTCTATATTACCTTCAAATGTGACCAAAATCAAAGACCTGGTGTTTACATCGTTTCTGAGTGATCTGATCACAAGTGACAGCTCTAAGACTACATGTGAATACATCCTGTACACATTGATGCCGTATTTAATATGTTATCGTTCAGACCACTTTTAGAGGTGGTCTAGCCCACACGTGGCCATGTTCCATTAGCAGATTCTTTTTCTTTCTTTTTTTTTCTCGATTTTCTTCCGCTAATCTGGGTTCGGGTCGCAGCCATCCCTCTCCCCAGCAACACTATCCCGCTCATTCTAGGGGATCCAGAAGTGAACCCAGTCCGGATGAAATATTAAGTCCCTCCAGTGAGTTCTGGATCTACATCGGGGCCTCATCAAAGTTGGACAAGGCTGAAAAATCTGCTGAGATTGGCGTCCTGAAGGCATCCTGATCAGAGGCCCGAACCACCTCAACCGGCTCCTTTCGACAGCTGTGTCTCAACCAATGTTTGCTGGGATAGGTTCCAGCCCACTACCACGGTCTTGAGCAGCATAAGTGGTTAAAGACTATGAATACTCTTGGCTCACCAGTGAAGTGTTCAGCAGAGCCTTCCAGCGTTTCTGAATTCTGTTTTGCTTGATCACCCCGACTTTGGAATATCTTTTCTGCTCCTTGTTGGATTTGTTTGCCAGTTGGTTGCTAGTTGATTAACTATGAGTAAGACCGAGTAAAGGGAACTTCCTGATTGTTCCAGTTTTATGCACTTGAGTTCAGATCTGCCATCCGTCTCTACTAAGACAAATCAACTTAAAAAATGAACTGTGTGCAAGGCTATGACAAATTCTTAATCAATTTCCTCTTCTCGTAAATTTGGCAAATTATATACACTGTTCTTTCTCTTTGTTGGATATGTTTGTGTTATGTACGTGTTTATTTGCATATAAATCAGGGAAATGAGATCCAATCAAAGAGGATGTATTATGTGGAAAAAGCATCATACCAGGCGTGAGGAGGTGTCCAACTGTGATCAAATCAACCTGGAAGTGTCACATCTGAAGTGTGTTTGTGCGGGGGTGTTTGCGTGTTTGTGCTGACAGAACACTTGTGGGGAAGAGAACACTTCCTGTTTCCTGTCACTTAACATACAGCAAATGTGTGTCATATTAGCTTTTGTTCATTAAACATGACGTTAACACGTTATAGTTGGTGTTGCCGATGACATCCTAAGCATATGATCTGCTGTGGAAATACCCCAAGTTCACCAAAAAGAGACGATGAATAGCGTTGAGTAAAAATCATCTTGTAACCATAAGAGAATGTCTTTTTTTTTTTTTTTAAAGATATCACAAATCCTTCATCTATTCATAATTGGTCTTTACTGTAAGAATTATCAATAAAGGTACAATAATATGAAATTCTGCCAGTATCTGATACTTTTTGAGGTGTTTGAACTAACTGTGTGTATTTTTACAGATCTTTTTTTTGTATACTGATTCTGTTGTCCTTCTACTTCCTTTTTACAAGTCACCATAGATGATACCACAGCGCAGAGAACTTATTCGTCTGATATTATGTCAGGAGGTATGATGATTCAAAACTCAGGGGACACAACAGTGATCTATACAGCACTAAACATTTGGCACTCTTGATCAGACACTCAAAGAGGAGAAATAAAAATGAGAAAGAAAGTCAGGGTCCTACCTGTTTGTTAGAATGAAAAGCTGGTCTCTTTGTTCTGTCTTGTTGGGGGAATTAAACACTCATAGGGCTGCCGAGCTTCATGAGGCGTTCAGCACCTCCCTTTCACTTCCTTTTTCTCAACATTTGCAACACGGAAAACGTCTGACTGAGAAAGTGTAGCAAAGGACAAACCGAAATAACAACAGCAAGTTCATAAGACACATGCCTATGATGACACTCTGTTCACTTTTATGCGTATGGAGGCAAATCACAACACAAAGTTATCTCAAGGTAAAGGTCTTACACATTTTACATTCTTCAGAGACCCAACATTACCACCGGAGCACTAAGCTGATCCTGGCTTAAGGTGGGCCTTGACTGGTTTGTTTGAGAGAGAAAAGAAAGAGAGAGAGATAGGGAGAGGGAGAGGGACAGAGACAAAGAAATGAAGCCCGCTGTGGCGAAGGGGCTGTAGGGTTCATAACGTTCTCAACACAAAATCACCCAGAGAGCATATAATAGATAGAATAGAAGATATAAAGCAAAGTTCCATTGGATTTTAAAACGTAAAATCAATTATCAGCAATTTTAACTATTTTAATAGTGCAGTGATTAAAGTTTATATCTCAATGAATAAATGGAGTAATGGTGTGGAAGTTGAAGTGGCAGAAAGAGTAAGAAATGCTCTGTCTCTAAACAAATCTACAGAGAAGAAGAACATTTTAAAGACTAAGTGAGTAAGACTATGCAAACTATTTTAAACTCGTTGGGCAAAGGACAGCAACGTGGTGCTAGACAGCTGACACAGTTCTGGTTCTGCTCGGGTAGGCTCAGGGACAAAGGTGATTCATAGCTCCAGCCTCAGAGCTTTACATTTTAGATCGAATTCATGGTGTCATTTGTACGTGGTTATGTGACCGTTTCAGCTTATGTGTGTGTTTGTAAGCAGGAGAACTTACAAAAGTAACTTTGGAACATATTCAATCCCATTTTTGCCGAAGGTTGGGCCCTGGAGTGCATCTGATTGATGCTTATCCAGCCTGTCTGAAACAGGGAGTTTCTCCGTCTCCAATATCCATGGTTAACCCAACATATGAAGTTAGGAGTCCCACCTTGAAGACGATGGTCACACGTGCCACATAGTGGTAACAGGAGGTGTAACCTTTACCTCCACCAACAAGATGTAAATATCAGATCTCTGAGCATGTTTGTACAATTGAAACAATTTTGATAAACCTTTGTATAAAAGTGGGCCCTGGGGAACATAGTCAGAAGATGGAAAGCTTTTGTTTTTAAATAAAGAAACAAATCCCCTTAAGGTAAAGCTACGATCCGCCCTACTCTGTCTCTGATTGGCATGGTAATGGAAAAGGACTATACTTATATTTGCACTTTAGGATCCAGATAACGATCTGCATTACTACCATAATCGAATGAATTACCCTTTGGTGATGATGCAGATCATCATGGATTATTTACTAATTCAGTCAGGCATCAAATTTGATGCATAATCAAAAGTTAATGAACTATGGATCCCAAAGAAAAAAACACCATTGTTTTGTATAACAACCCCTAGATCCTAATTCTAGGGGTATCTTTCATTGAAGGAGTCATATTGGTATATTGACTGTTGCTTTCAGGTGCAACAACATTATGGGGAAAAACTGAGTTGCAATTACACTTAATGCACCTTGTCAAGTCAGAAAACGTTTAAGACTTTCCTCGGATATAAATGCACAATAGCTTTAACCATCAACCTTAACTGGCATTCAATGGTAATTTTATTTCAACATGACAAAATTCAAATCAACGTTACATTCCACAAGAAACTGTCTTTCCAAAACTTTAGCTTTCACAGCTTAAAAAAAAAAAGACATTTCTATCAAGCAGAGCCCATTTTATCCACAGGATTGCAAAGTAAACATTCATAATTAAATATATTCTACATTATTCAGTAAAACTGTTAAACCGGGGTTCTGACTAATAGGAAGCAAAACTGACATTCTTGTTATCCCCCCCCGCCACCGGTGCTTGCAAAAAATGTTACATGATCAAGCATGAATTGAATTTGTGTTGTCAGTTTGGGATCTTGTGTTTTCAGGCCCCCAAATAGCTTTGTGTGTCAAACCACAACAAAACATTACAGTTTTATTCAAAAAAAAAATAGTTGTGCAGTGGTGTCACTCACTCCTGAATTAAACTTGTATCCCTGGAAACAAAATTAATTCAACTATACATATAAAAGTTACCAAATAGCAACCAGCAGTGCTTCGCGTAAAAAGTTTTATGAAAAAATATCACGATGGTACGTGATGGACGGATGGTGGGAACTCATTCCTCCCTACTTTGTTTGTGGCGGGGCATGAAAAAGAATTTCATTTTCTCAAAGACAGTGGAAACTATTCCCTAAATAAAACAAAATCATCAACATCACAATCTTTTTTTCCTTTCCAGACATAAAAACATCTAAACCAACGGTGATTAAAAAGGTCAAATATCAGCTATAAAAAGCATTTCATGCCCTGATTTGTAGCAGCTGCTGTTTCTAGCGTCGTCACAATGTTAGACTTATCTGGGTCTCAATCAAAAAGTGAACGATAGTGTTAATGTTCTATACTAGTCACGACGTTTAGGGGTTTGACATTAAAAAACACACAGTGCAATGCTACACAAGAAACATCAATTCATGTCTTTGAATAGTTAGGTTTCCTGTTTTTGTTCTGTTTCTCAATAACCGTTTGGTGGGTTTATTAATATCTGATGATGGACTGGTAATTAAATGGGGAAATCGCCATCTAACTCTCTAACTCTTCTATCGAAGTCCAATTCACAGATCTGTTATCACATTTGGGGATGCCCTAGAAACTATTTAAAGGTAAGAAGATATAATTATGTTTAGTTGTATTGTTTATTTTAAAGTTGAAAATAAGAGTGTGAGGTGGTGGCACAAAATATAATGCTTCTGGGGAGATTTTGAAGTTTCCCATAGAAACTAACACAAACCCCAAAATATCACAGATGCTGGCTTTTGTACTTTGAGCTGGTATCAATACGGATGATTTCCTTTTCGTCCCATTTGTCTCTCAGATGCTTTTCTATTTTGGGTCAGTCCATTTCAGATGAGCTACAGCCCAGAGAGTTAACTTGTAATAGTTTTCATAAACCAAACTAACAACAAGAAACTTTTTAACCCATGGAATGGTCCGATTGGGAGTATTTAGAGTAATCCATAGTCTTGTGTTGTCCCTGTCCCAAGCATATCGCTGGTTCCATATTCAAAATAATGAAGTATTTACAAAAGTCACAGAAGTTTGCTTTATTATTTTCGTACTGTTTTAAATTACACTTAAATTAAATTAAATTAAATTACACTTCTGACTCTGCTGACATGTTTGGAGTTTTCTGGATTCATCGTCTTCCTTCAGTGTAGAGTTTGTGCTTAATTTTGTTCTTGACTTTAGATAGTTTGGCAAGTGAAAAGTACAGATGTGTAAGAAATAACATTCACAGTGTCTTCATCCTAGTTTGTCAAACTAGTTTCGGTGCTGTGCAACAGTTAGCTGTTATTATCTCTACTCTATTTCCTTCCTATTTTCCTTTCCTTTAAAATGTCTAAAAATGGCATTGTTATATGTAGTTGTGCATTTATGCACGAGTCACAATGACGGCTTAGATCTGGGTTTTTTTGTAGCACCAAAAAAACAAAAAAACAAAAACACACCTAAGCAAATGTCCCCGCAGACCTTAGATGATGCGATTCCAAACATTTAGACAACAGCCAAAGTGATAATGTGCTAAAAATAGACCTGCTGCCACGACATTCACCCTCAATGCCTCTTTATGTGGGATGTGCTGCTTTGCTCTAGTGTTTGCTCTACTCAGAAAAAATACCCTTGTCTTCTAGCTAGTCAGAGTCCATGTGAGGAATACATTCATTATTTACATCCTTAGTGAGTGAGTTTGTTTACATAACATAGACATCAATCGGCGCCGTAATCGCTGACCAATATTGAGGTTAATACTGTTAACTCTTGACTGTTCATAAAAACAATGTTTTCACATTATGATATGCACATTTGCTCTTTGTGGATGCAATCTTATTATAGAGGGGAACTGGTCCCAAGTGAAACTGTCTAATTTTGGCAATAAGCTGAGAGATTGCAGTCTCGTCATAAACTGGGTGCCTGTATGAAGAGCTGCCATAGTGGTACATTCCCATAAATGTAATGGTTCTATGACAGAGCTACGATCGTACATTCAATGAATGTGTCAAACAAGTAAAAGTAGAAAAGCACAACTCTAATGTGTTTCCCGATTTTCTCTGTTTAGAGCACAAGTCTGGTTGTCATTATTCACGCTGTTGATATTTACACTTTTCACGATGAATCAGGCATGTTGGGGCTCTTCAGTGCTGTCGGAGCCTAACAGGAAGTCGCTGCATGACCAACTGTTTGTGTCCTGTTGTGGAAACACTGAGCCAGATGCTGAGTTTGCTATCAGATTTTATAAGAAGTAACACATTAGTCCTGGTTCCTGACTCGCCTCAAAGTACAGATAAGCGCCTGGAAAAACTCTTTTCATAAATATAATTACATGATAATGACTAAATTCTAGCCTAGCTCCTCAGAGCCTTAAGTATAAAGAGTTTGGCATCGCGGGGCTTGTTTTGCAACTGACAGGCAGAGGAATATTTCAAGAGTAAACAATGTAAGTAGAGGACATCATGATGGCGTCCAGTAACAACTGTGTTTATTTACAAGTTTTCTTTCCTGTTCTGACTTTGTAACCCATTCTGTGCCTGCAGTCAATTACCACAACAGGCGTATTTCCTAAAGTTTTCAAAAGATGTAATCAAACTCAAGCATTATTTTGGAAACAGACATTCATTGGTGAATTCTTTCTTTCGAATAAAGCAGCCAAAGATTTTTTCTCACGATGAGCTCTGCAGCAAATAAAGCCTCAACAGCAAAACTCCTTTTACTTCTGGCTCTGGGAAGTTTGTCCACATATTTTCATGTCATGTCTTTTTTACTGGCTCACATGATGGTGAAGAGTATCGATAAGGGTGTAAACCCACGATATCTTCATCAGTTTTGATAAAATCCAAACGATCCTTATGTATCTGAGCATAAACGACACGTTTGTACTGGAAACACAGTGGACTTCTCACAGGTTACCAGAAATACTGCATTGTAGGCTTTGGAACGTGGTAATAAACCCCGACAGGGTTTGATGATGACACGATGATGCCTAGGTGTGTGTGAGGCGCTCTCTGCAGGCTTCACCCTTGCACATGAATTTCCTCATCCTGTGAAAGAGAAGAAGTGATCACTGTCTCCCTGAAGAGTTACTGAAGAGTTACTCCAATTGTGGGGAGCAGTAAGCAGCAATAATTACATTAAAGAGAATGAGTAAATGCTGCTGGGTTTTTTTTGTTTTGTTTTTTACATACTGTTTCTGCCGTCTCCTCTCCCTCGTCATATTCACCGCCGGGAGTAAATGCCTCAAAGTCAGACAAGGCGCTTTCAACCGCTTCCTCATCGTAGTCTGTCTGGTATTCATCAGACAGTTCCTCTGAAGGCAGAGAATAGACACAACATGAGCAACCGTGTTATAAAAAACAATGCCTCCCCAAAACACACACGCACGCGCGCAAACACACACACACACAAACACACACACACACACGCACAGCTTTAATGAATACGAGTATTTTTTTTAAATCTCCAAAAGTGTATGTTTTATTTAGCTTTCCTCACCCACAAGAATAATTTAAGCCTTATCTAGAAGTGACATTTTAAAAATGGATTTCATCTTCCTTGCGTCATTATGGGCGTCGACTTGTGCAATTGTGGTTTTCACATCCAGCACCCACACTTTTTAAGTCGCAAATTAATTTGCAAATATCTGTGTCCATGGGAGAGTTTCTTAAAACAAAGTGTTTTAAGAGGATTTATGACGGAATGCTATCTTGAACCACAGACAAAATAGAAACCAGTCAACGTCATGGTGCAGTGTTTTTACTTACAGTATATTTTCTAAGTACGCATCAGATGCGGCTACAGTAAATAGGTTTTGACAGCTACATTGTCATTGGACCTGCCCTGCCTGATTCATGAATTCTCAACCACGTGAATCTCTGGGCTTTTTACACATAGAGGAATGAGCAGCAACCCTCCTCCTCTGTTTAAGATTCATGGAATAAATGATGGGACAGAGGGTTGTGAGACAATGAAGGCAGAGGGTCCACTATTCAAGGACCATATAACCTTAACCCCAGCGAGATAAGAGGCATCCAATTATCTAGCAAGCATTAGTTGGACACCCAAAATAAACTTGTGCCATGGACTTCAGGTCATACACTTCAGATTTTACTCTGCAGGTCAAACAAAAATGAGAATTACATGTATATGCTTAATATATACATTTTTGGTGCGTTGGTTCATTTCAATGTTGACCTACCGTTGATTAAGGCATTCTTGACAGGTTCGATTCTTGACACTATCTCTGCCAGGTCAGTGAAGGAGGCGTTTGGACACGTGACCACCTGTAAGACACAAATAGCGTCATTCTCATGAAGACGTCACTTTCAGTTTATTCTGACCCTTGATTGTTCAATTATAGACAATCGGATCCAATCACTAAAACTATACCTAGGATTTATTTTATTCTAGGTATAGTTTTATTTTATCTCTAGGTATAGTATTTTATTTAACAAGACCTGTAATTCCTAATTTCATGGTTTACCATGAAGTTGCACTTTTCCGTATGTCCCTTAACCTACATAAACCAAGTGTTGAGATTTATGTGTGATAGCTGATGTTTCAGATCTTCTCTCAATAATTATGTCTGCATGGATATTTGACAGCAAAGTATTGAAAATGTTGTTAGAGCTCAAAGCAAATGTTGAGTTAAAGTACAGCAATGAAGCCAGAGTAAAGTGTGAACAGTACAAAAAGAGAGGACTGCTAGCAAACGACACAGTTTGGCAGCAATGGACAAAAGTATGTCCATGTTTTTATGTCTAATTTATCGGAAAATGATGTTTCCGCATTGTGCAGAGTAAATAAATGCCAACAGAAAATTGGGATTAAGCCTAGATTCGATCGCATTAGTTATGTATGAATAATAATTTCAAATAATTTATTACATTCCAGGAGTAAACCTGTGACCCTCTTAGATTTCTGGTAAAAAAGTGTTGTTGTGTTTTGTCATAAGTTTAAAAAATATTGATGCTAGCACTAAGGCTTGTGATAAACGGTGTAAATTATGGAATACAACTCGTTGTTTTGCTCGTTTCCAGAACAGAATAATGTATAACATGATTAAATGTGTTCCTGTTCAATAGTGTTGCTCTGTGTGGTTTAATTCACTTAAAAGCTGAGGTAGAAACAACGCAACAGGTTAGAATAACATGTATTAAAATAAGACGTGTCAGTTCTTTACATTAAGAAATGTTTCTATTTAATGTTCACTACTAATTACAATGTAATAGTGCTTTGATTTAGGGTGGGTTGATTATTGAGTAAGTACAAGAGTGGATTAAAATAAGAATATATTAATGCTGAAATAGCAAACTGCACCATGATCCTAGATGCACTAAAAAAAGATAGGCCAGATGTGGAAATGGAGGCAGAGGCTGGAGTCAGACTTAAGTTCCAATCAAATAAAGTGACATCATAAGATATTTCAGGTTAATGCTACTCAGTGTGATGTTTAATTGGTGTCCACAGAAAACACAAACACAACAAAAAACACACACAAACACACACACACAATAAAGAATGATTATTTCAACCGGGTGCAATGATGATAGAGTATGCTGTTGTTTGTTGATTCAATGTAAGAGTTCAATGTTTCATTCTGTTTGACATGGGATGCCATAATTCATCGGGTTATACTCATAAACATTGTTAAAGTAGATTTGGAGTGTCTGCTCCAGCTCTTCTGCCATTCAGTACTCATGTCTTATGCAAAATCAAACAAAGCAACAAAGTCGCAGGCTCTGAAATCTACCTCCGGGTCAGTAGCAGTGTCAGTAGTTTGCACTCACGTGGCCAGTTTTGGTTTTGTGGAACTCCTCCTGATGTCTGTCCATCATCATGCAGTCCACTACATTGCTGCGCTGCCACACATCAAACAACGTCTTTCCATGCTCGTATCCCACCTCCTACAGCCAAAGTGAAAGAGAGCGCCATTCAAAGCTGGCACATATATATGGTATGAGGAACAGCATAGAGGAATCACCTGGATACTCACCGCTATTTCGTCAAATTTCCCAAACTCCAGCGTGCCGTAATGGTCGATGGGTGGCCGGATGTACTCGCAGTACTCACTGTCTCTGACCAGTTCCAGCTGCCGCGTACAGCAGACGTAAGCAAGCCTGGTTTGGATCTCTGCCATGTTCAGGACCTGAGAGGAGACATTAGTTGAGTTTTTTGACAGGGCTGTGTAGCTCATTACTGATACTAACTATCCCTATTTTTTATTTTTATATTCCTATAAGAAGACTCCTAAGAGAAAGGCTACGTCTGTTACGTGAAGCCTTCTTAAACCTCAAGTTTGTTCGTATCTGTGTTCTTAAGTTGGTGAATACTTTTCTGCATGTAAACTGGAAGCACGTGACTGTAAATCTAATTATCATTACATTAGCATAGCATAAGCATAAGTTTATGCAGAACTTATGCAGTCTGTTTTCCTCCCCACAGAAGGAAAACAGACTGCAGGACAGCATCAACAATGGTCACCATTTCTGATCCACTTAGGGATGTTTTGTAAATACGAAAAATAAAAGATATACACTGAAAGCTTTTTTTTTTTAAGTGATAAGCTGTAAAAGTCTATTTCAAATTCTTTATCTACAAACGATCGATTATTTGCTGTCGAACTTGAAGAGGAAATCTGCCGTATAGTGTTCATTTATTTAAAAAAAATACCATAATAATTGGTCAAATAAAGAAAATGATTAATATTATAGATGTGTAAAAATGGAAAAAATTATTATTGTAATGTCAATCTCGTATTATACAACAGTATAATTGAAGTAAACACAGTAACTTTTGATTTTTCAAAAACATCACTTGAGGTATTACTCCAATGTTCGTAAGAGTTCTCATGAGTGTTCCTAGATTCTGTTCTCACCTCTGAACAAATCCCAAATAAGAAAACATTGAATGCCAGAATCTTGCGGTAGTGGGGCTTAAGAGAAATGTCTTCCTAAGTATCGGACAGTTGGTGGTGGTGGACAGTCTTATTTTAACTTCCCCTGTCAGCGGTTATAATGTTATAGCTGATCGGTGAAGATTCTTTCCACTATCCCATAAACAAGTTTAGAAGGTCATAACTTGGATATTGTGGCTGTAATATTTTTATTAATGTTCATAAGAATAACAATAGAAGACTTTGCCAGGGAAATGAAAGCTTACCTTGACTTTCTCAGCCAGAGGGTTGAAGCGTTTCCAGAGCAACCACCAGCCACTCAAGGAGTCCCCATAGTTGGTCAAATCGGTTTCATCCCGACTTCCAACATCAATTGCAATCACGACCTTTGCCCCTTTGGAGCGGGCCACATCAGCTACACGTCAGAATGAGAAACAGGCAGATTCTTATGAGTGACAGTATTTGACATGATAGATGTATTTGGTTCCGTGGATCAACTGTACAACACTCACATGATCCGATCCAGTTTAGCTGGGGATTGTTCTTTAAAAATATTATCTTGGAATGTTATTGTTCCAAAGTTTGTCATCTACATAGTCATGAATATTAATCTAAGATAAGTGTATTTAAGATTAAGACAAGTCAGATTTTAAAGAATGGAACTAAGTCTTAAACGTAACTCAGAATATTGTCATATGATCGGCACAACACGAAGCAAAAGTGTCATAGTTGTTGTCAGGTTGGGAGTGTTGGTCCAACAATTAAATGTGTTCAAGCTGGTGCATTTTTCCAGAGAAAATATTATTTCTCAAAGTGATTGTGTTATTTAACAACATAATGTTTTGACCAATCCATAACATGCATACAGTCTGTGTGTTACACAACAGGGATGCACAGATCTGCTATTATTCGGAATATACAAGTACATTTCCATCAACCTGCCGCCACAATTGAACCAATCTTTTTTTTTTTTTAGATTTCAAGACACACACCCTTATGGACATTTTACTGCACCGAGTTCTACGTAGATGATGGCTGGTTAGTCCAATCGATTTCACTGTTTAACCCAGGACTGTATGCGTGTGACCGATTGGAAGAAAACATGGATCCAGTCAGCGTGTCGGAGAGATCTATAATTATTTCAGTTAAGATGCGTTGTCTCATGTGCAAATGTCATTACTTAATCGCAAATTCACCTGACGTCTGTGTATATGGACAGTGAAGAAACTGGTTCAGACACAAGAGAAAAATGGTAATTCAACATACGATGCTCCCAGATCTGGAATCAAACCCGGAACCTTCCTGCAGTGTGCTAACAATGCACCAGCTCTGTAATTAATATTGTCCTCAATAATAATCTATCGTTTCAATAATTTATTGTTGATAAAGAAAATTAATCAGACACACAGCGACATTCATCGTTGGGCATAAAGAATAGAAATTTGTGTTTTCCAGTTTCCTAGTTCAAAACTATCTTATGAGATTATGAAATTACAACTGCCGTCTCCTTTAACTGTATATATTTAGGTTTGTAGGAAAGATCTAGATGATCCAGTCTGTAAGAGGGTTTAAAAAAACCTCAACAATGGACTTGAATTATTGCATAATATTATCTTGTATAGAAATAGATCATGTTCACTAATAGTAAGCGGGGGCACTAAACTCACTCCCAGGGATTCTCACCTGGCAGGTTGTTGATGTACCCCCCATCCATGAGCAAGTGTCCATCTTTGGGATCACAGAGAGGTGGTAGGTAACCAGAGAGGGACATACTGGCCCGGACATACCGCCACAAAGAACCTGAAGATAAGAAAAAAAATGTGTAGATAATACGTTGATAAAAGGAAAATAAATAAATAGTATGGCGGACATGAATATTACAGCAGTCACGTTTATGTCATGAGAATAAAATGATTAATAAAACGTTCAAAAGCTACATAGACCATCAGTGTGGACTCTCATGGATGAAGCTGTGATATCTGTTGTAATGTTGAAGTACGGCAGCCAGAGGTCCTATCAAAGGAGGAGAGATGAAGACAGCAGAAACCAAATAAATTAATATTTCGGATCAAGTATCAGTATATTGGTAGTTGATTATTTATGCAGATTTAAGGATGAAAAAAGGTGCTGAAACCATTCATTAAAATTGAGTGTTCAGTGTAAAATATAGTTGATGTTTTCAGCTGACGCTTAAATACAAATCATGATGGATAAATATCAAAATATTACAATCTAATCACATTTTTCCCGTTAAGTTTGGAGTGATGGAAATCTCCTCTTAAAATGGGGAGACACAAATAAAAAAATGAATTCTTCTGCTTCGTTGTTTAGCTCTTATTCTTGGTTTTTCCGGACAACTTTGTTCTAAAGAATCCGTGAGCCGTACCTCTATCTGTTTGCCTCTGAAGACGGAGCTAATGCTGGAGTTAAAAGAGGCTCCAGAAAACATGGAGGTAACAGGGTAGGTCAGATCCAAGATCTTCTTGAAGAAAGAGGTCATATCCTGTGGAAAGAAGGAAGCAATAAGCAGATGGCACTAAATCTAAAGGACAGGTTTTTACTTTCTTATCTTAGGTACAATGTCAACACACCATAGCCCACTCACGAGCCCGGACCCTCATGCGGCTGTAGCTTTTCTCCTCAGCGTACAGCGCCCCCATCAACGCGCCAATGGAAGTGCCCCCAACCATGTCGATGGGGATACCGGCCTCAATCAGTGCCCGCAGGATGCCGACCTGTGAGCATCCCCTGGAAAAACACACATGAAACATCATAACACACGATAAAATAAAAACTTTAATTTATGTCTGCTGTTAGTCTATCTATGTTACTCTCTGTACCATCTTCTGTACTATCTTTGTTGTTGTTGTACTTTTGTCGTTGCGTGCTTTGTGTGATTTGACGTGAACAGCGCTGTGAAAAATTATTTTCCGCAGAGCTTTCATTCATACAATGATATAGAGGCTACCATGCAAGGTGCCACATGCTCATCAGGAGCGGTAACCATTCACGCCATCATGCACACACCACTGGAACAGATAATGGGAGCAACTAGGGGTTCAGTATCTTGCTAAAGGACACTTCGACATGTTGACTGCAGTGGCCGGGGATCGAACCACCGACCTTCAGATAAGTGGACAACCGCTCTACCAACTGAGCCACTGCCCCCGCGTCACTAGCACAGAGCGGTTGTGTGGATCCTCCCAGGGTCACATTTCTCTGGTTCTCAAAAACCACTTTGTGTGTGTTTGTCATCAGAAGGATATATAATACACAGTGTTATAATCATTTTATAGTGGTGAAACTTGAAATTTTGCTTACTTACTTGCTTAAGGCCACCCAGACAGAAAAAAGTTTTAGAAAGGCTGTTCCATTCCACAAGATCACTTATTACGTGTCATACTATTGCTAGTTAAACAGCGCACCATCTAGATGCTAGGCAAGATCCTAGTGACTAAAACAACAACAAACATTCTGATGCAACACTAAGTCAACTCAAATAATGAACATGTGCAACTTGTGCATTTGTATTCAGAGAAACTCTGAAGATACAACCCAGCATGGTTTTCAAACATATTGATAATCTGGACACAGAGTAATATGTAAAAACACACAGGGGCCGCATTAAGTCTATTAATAATTGAATGATGTGTTTTGGGCATAACATGAAAACATGGGTGCGATGACAGGTGAAAGAAGCCACATAAATAGAATAATGTCCATATCCATAATAAAATTACTTTATTGTTATTCAATCTGAAGTGCTACTTTTTCAGGACAACCCAGATCAATGACATGAAAAAAAAAACAGAGATTGACCCAATAATGCCAGCATGGGTATTTACATTTATGTTATTATTTACCCTCTTGATTGTAATGTTTATCACTGGCCAACAAATGTGCAGACTATTTCATTTATTTGAAAATTCGACACTTTTGAAAAGAGCAAGTGATGATGAAGTGTACGAAAGTGTCAGGTACACTGTCCACCGCTGGCAAAGATCACACATTAATAATGTATTACACAATAAAGTTATTTGAGACTTTACTGTGTCACATTTATTTGTATATTCTTTACTTTGCCTTGTTCTATTGGTTGTATGTTTTTATGGATTTGTGAAATTATTTCTGCGAAAAGTGCTATACTTAATAAATGTGTTATTATCATTATCTGTGAATGTATTACCATTGGAAACATGAAGTCAGTTGTCATGCATTGCTACTTTGCATTGAGCGGGTGCCAACAAATAACATTTTTCAAAAATACCATTAGAAATACTAAACTATGTTCCACACATTTGTAATAAAATAAATGCTATGTTTACTCTTAATGCCTTTCCTCTGATATAAACGTGACCAAACACTGGTGAGAGTTAATGTTCAGGCAAATGCAATGAAAACATTTACGTTATCCTCTTTACAAGAGGAAATATGAATTGAAAAAAAAAATGAACAAGCAATTTGCAGTTAGTGCAATTTGCCAGTGCACAGAAACCTGAAACACTACAAACATTATCTCTCCTGACTCTGATTTCATTCAAATAAATCTAGATGTCAAGAACTAGACATGTGCCAGGCTGAAGAACAGCTGTTGACTGTGCACGGTGTCCTGATCACGTTACAAAGAATTCAGTTCCCTCAACCGATTACACAACACAGCTAATATGTGGAGCTATATACAAATGTAACCAAAATATTCTTAATTATGGAACACTTCCCATGCTAACTTATAACTCATAGTAATTTAGATTTTTTTTAAAACAGCACATCAAGGCATGAAAACACAAGATTAGACAAATAAAGACAATAGTTTATAAAGCAAATCACAGAAAGTACAAAAAATTTGAAACCAGTAAGAATAATATAGGAGGGTTATTAATAGTCAAATGTTCTCTGAGCTTCTCTTATTGCTCTGCAGTATGTTGGGTGTCCCAATAATTAGGAGAGTAGCTTAAAAAAAAGCTGCCTATTTCATTTTGTGTATACACATGCAACTTTAAAAACAGAGCAGATCTAAAAGCTTGTGACCAAATATAAAATGCCAGAATCTGCAATTTAGGCTTTTAAGGCTGGCCCCGAATAATTGAGAGTTTTATAAACAAGTCCAGGAACCTTAAAACAATTTTTCAAAAGATACTGGAGCAAGAACTGGATTAACTGAACTGTCGTCCTTGTTTGATCCATCCCGAGGAATCCATACCACTCCCTCAATGACACGTTACACACACAGAGGAGCGTAACGAGCAGCAGGCTGTTCCTGCCACGCTGCAGGAAGGAAGTCTTCCGCAGGTCGTATTTCCCTGAACTCCAGACAGCAATTCAACTCCTCCTTTACTAATGCAATTCACACGGGGCAATTTAACATCCTCATCATTCTGCACTAATAACCAATCCCTCTGTATTCATGCAGTCCTGCACAACGCACCATGCGTTATCTTGTGTTACCAGATTAACTGATGAATCAAAACGATTTATTCTCATTCGACATGTTTACACATGAACGAAAGAAATTGGATCCACTGTATTGGTAATGGAGCAACAGCAAGTTCAAGGAAAAAATCCAAGTTAAAAAAACAAACAATAAAGGGACCAAGTGCAAAACAAATGTTTCTCAAAAGTGAAACAGTGAGGTAGATGTGGTGATAGCATCTAAGTGAGCATTCAACTATGGCAGTTGGTCTTTCCTGAGTTAAACAGTCAGCACATATTAGGTCAGGTAGGTGATAAAGTGGTGATACAGTCCACAGACATGTCACGGCAACATGATTTATATTTATACTCGTATAAACATTAACACATTGTGGTCAATCGTCTATGCGTACATGTCAGTACATGTCACACTCCTTTTTTCTACACTCCTGTAAATCTGTAATTTCCCTTAGGGGTTAATAAAGTGTGATCTAATCATATCTTAGCTAAAAGTCCTACAGCACAGTTAATAAACTGTGCGCTTCATAAACTTAAAGGTTCGTCAATTCAGTGTCTCAAAAGACTGGTAGAATATTTAGCATTACAGAAATATAATCTATTTGGAATAAAAGGAAGAATATGTTTTTTCAGCATCTATATGTGACGGCCTTAAGTTGGAAATATTAAAAACAACATTACCTGGCACCTCCTCCGCCCAAAACAAGGGCGATGCTATTTCCTGTCAGGATTCTGGCTAGACGGGAAAAGTCGGAATGACGATCTGGACACTTTTCAAACACGCGCTGGTACAGCTCTCTCTGAAAGCCAAACACAAACACACAAAATCAGAAAACGCTACCTTTGCTCATTTGGCCAAGGACTCGGACTGGGACCCGGTGGGTTTTAGTACCAGCTTAGGTAAACTCCTCTTGGAGAAGACTCTGCGGGGACAGGACAGGTGATGGTGTCTGGAGATCCAGCTCCGCATGTTTAGCCACTCTGCTGTGCCTTTGGGCGGTGGACCATCTTCTCTGTGCAGCAGCACAAGCTGCTTCTGAGCACGGACGGCTGTGCCCTCCAACATCCTCTCCAACTGTACGGTAGAAGAGGAAGAAGAGATGAGTGGCTTCTACTCAGGTTCATTAATGGTTAAGATTTATAAAAAAAAAAAACTGAGCATCAAAGGCCTTATAGGGTGGGGTTAAGATAAAGTTTTTTTTTCCTGATATTTCCCTGCTGTGGGAAGAATAAAGGATAATCCCATCGTATCTTACAACACGGTGCATACTTGGTCTCAGTTAACAAAGTAACTGCTCAAACCGCCTTTCATCATGGTGGTTGGATAAAAGATTTAGGATGATGGCGAAAATGATCGCGTCTTCTGATTATTGGGGGAGATGGTAGTAACTCGAGGAGTCTCGGGTGTCCTACTTAAATACATTGGTTTATTATAGACTGATCAGGTCAGGCTATCTTGCATCCTTTAGACAATGTCTGACATAATAAACAGAGGCACATGTAGAAAAAAGTGGGGCAAAGGGAGTGTTTACATTTTGTCTATTATAGGGTAACTGATTGTGTCTTTGCCATTGCACAACAATGTGTTCTTCTATGACTAATAAAACAATCTAACATCCTGTTCACCGTTATTGACCTACAGTATTTGGAAAGGGTATGTGATTTTTGTCTACAATGCAGAAAATAATATATGGACAATGATTTGAGAAAAACCTTTAAAGACCAAAATTTGCTTTGCAAAATTTTACATTTTATTAACTTCATTTACAAATACGTTTGTTCTCTCAATCCTTGCATCGGCTTTTCAACACGTTGAAATCTCCAGGTTGAATTAAATGACCATTTATCACTTTTCTTTCTAAATCAGAACATTCTTGTTTCTGCAAAAAAAAAAAATGTATTAGTCAGAGTGTATTATCACTTACCTCACCCACAGTGGGCTCCTGCTCACCCAGTCCCACCATGATGATACAGTCAGCTTGGCGAATGCAGCGCTGCGTCCATGGAGTTAGACTGGAGTTAGACTGGTAGAGAACGATGCGATGGATGTCTTCCTGCTGACCAAGCCAGCTGGACAGACGGTACTCATGGACACTTAAGGTAGAAATATTAGAACCTGTGACTAAAGTTACAACTCTTAAAATTGGTGAATACTTGTATTAACATCCCGTCTCCAGATATAATTAACCTTCATAACCAGCAATGTTTCATTAGACAAACAATCAGAATATCTACCTGTCCAGGGCAGCAGAGCCTAGCTGCTCTTTGATGATGTCACTGGTCAGGAGTAGAGTGGGTCCTACAGAAAACATAAATCCATGACGAACAGGATTACACTGCTAATGAACGCTAGTACAAATTTTCATTGGTTAGTCCCCGCTGTGCCCCTGTGACATGGATATGAAAAAGCCGATGGATGAGGGAAACTCCTTTAGACATGTTTAATAGTATGGATGAGTGTTTACATAATTGTGATTTATATGGACTTTCATTGTTACAATAAAAGATATACAAACCCTACTATGGAGAAGAAATGTCTCTGCCTACTCCTGTCCATTATTTGCTTGGTAAGAGGATCATGTTCCTCACATAGCCTCTCACTGAAAGACTTCGATTATATAATTAAAGTCATCATCATACCAATCCAGCATGTCAAATTTGCGGCGGATAGGAACATTTAATTTTAATATATACCTATGTAGTGTTTAACCATCTACATTCGCCAACCCGCTGCACCTTAGGATGAAAGGTGAAGGTTTTACGGCTTTTTTTAGGTCAATGTGGTAGAAGGCACTTCAAGATAAAATATTTCATTTCCTATTGGCACTAAATGGTGCTCCGGGGTTTTAGCGAGATATTTAAACCCAATATTTTCTACTGTAGCTATGCGAGTCAAATCTTTCGATGTAACATGCAAAGACATCTGCAAAGACATCTATTTCTTTTGTTTACGAATCATTTGCAAATTGTTTGACATTTGAAAATATAACGAAGCAACAACTGCACTGCATGGAGATTATGTTTATTTCGCAATAATCATGCTCCCAGTTTGTTTATTTGCCTCGTTAACATCTGAATTAATTTCGACGGCGTCTTCTTGGGTAAAGGCTCCTTTAGTTCGGTGTTTGTATTCGTGTCATCGAAAAAATATGAGATGTTTATGGATCTTTCAGGACTGATGAATTGGGGGTACAGTGTGTCATTCGAAGTTCTTCTTCCTCATTTCCTGACAAAGTATCTGTATAGTTTTCTTGGGCAGTTAACCAAAGCCCATGTCTCCGATGTTTCAATAAACTTGATCTCAGCACATGAATGTAATGCCAAGGAGACATGTTCTAAGACATAGACTTTTCCTTTTTGTTTTGATTAACTCAAACAATTCAGTTGCAAAGATCAAAACTGGCATGTTCCCACTGCATGAGTACTTTGTCCATCATTGGTTGGTTTGTCTGTTTGTCAAGCAGAATTACTCAAAATGTGACAATCAAAATTCATCCATATTTTGAAGGATGGTTGGGCTGCCACTGAGGACACAAATCCATTAAACTGAAATTTAGATCTGGATTCAGATCGAGAATTATTTGTAATTTTCATCACTTGGACTAGACATTTTTAGACAATTTCTCTTATTTTGCTAAAAAGCAGATTTATTAAACTTACTGGACGGATGGGACATGCATGAACTAATATTAAAAGGTGGTGTGGATACAGATATAATAACAATCTGGATGCAGTTTGTAAATTTAGAGGTTTGCCATATTTAAGCCACCATAGTGTGTGTGCCTGTGTTTGTACCAATGCCGATGAGTGCATGCTGCAGCTCCAGAGTGAACGCAGTAAGAGGAACCTCCTCAGACACCGGCAGGATGGCCACAGTGGACAGGTTGGAGGCCGGATTCCCAGCATCCCATTTGCTGGTGGGCGTGTGGAGAGCCAGACTACGAGCTGCAGGGCAGATCAGTGGATTTGGTATATATGAAATCAAAGACATTGTTTACTTAATGTATATGTTCTGTTTTATTCTCTTTTATACGCAATTTCATACAGACATACAACACAATTTAGTCATGTCTGCATTTGGGGGCGGGGGTTGGTTTGGGGTTGAATTAATTAAATTCAACCCCAAACAAAAATGTATGCAATTACCAGCTAGGGGTCCATTGGCCTGCTGCATGTTGCCCAGAATTTTCTGTCCCAGTAGATGAATGAGTCTGGTGACAACCTGAGGATACCTTCTCTTGATGGAGTTCAGAGCTCCTTCAGGTAGCTTGGCCAGCTCAGAGTCTCTGACAGCATGGACCGTGGTGGCTCGGTTCATATGGGTCAGGGCCTCAACCTTGACAATCCACAAAACAATAGATGGATTACAATTTGTAGCACTTCTATTGTCTGTCTTTACAATTTCATATTTCACCTCCCACAAAAGGATGATATTAAAAATGCGATTAACAGATTTAATTAAATGGAATTGTACTGAGCTGGAACCTTGGAGTAGATTTTGACATGATTCCAGGAGTTTTTTTTTTTTACTGCATAGGCTAAGCAGGATTATATGAAATCTAATACACTACATATCAATCATCAGAGTCACCTTAAAAATAAGATTTCTAGTGAAATCTAAATTTTATGCTGGTTGATTTATGTGTAAAATTTGGTGTAGCAAAAATGAACAGTGTATGAGACACTCAATGTACATGACATAATTATATCAGGGAGAATAATGTGAAATAAATACTAGTATGTTCTCCATTGAGCTCCATTCTATGTTCTTTCCGAAACAATTTTTGACTGCTCACCACACCAATCAGATCGCCACGCCCATACTCTCCAGCTAGCTCTTTCTTCCCATCATCCTTTGCGATGACAGAGCGCAGTCGGCCACTGAGAACAATAAAGGTGCTATCCGACTTATCCCCCTGTCTAAAACAGAATGATTATTAAATTATATTTTTTCATATTTACATGGATATCATGTGAATAATTATTTCGGGGTAATCGAATGGAAGTCGCTCAGTGTCTCCCAAGGGTAATTACCTGTAGACGGCACGGCCCGCCTCCAGAGCCATCCAGTCCAGGGCAAAGTCAATCTGTCTGACAAATGGCGACACCCTCTTCACGACAGCGTGAGCTACATTCAACACCACCCGGGGCTCCTCACGCATTATCCTGCAGAGGTGCAAAAAAAATAAATTGATTCGGATCCAAGTGGTGTGGAAATATATCATGTATTTGGAAGATGAAATAAATGTTTTTGTGTGAAGTTTCGTCATACTCATAGAAGTGGGCCTTGGTTATGGAGAGGAAGGTGCAGTCTCTTTGAGCTCGGACAGTAAAGATAAGGGGCTCCCCTGTTAGAACAGCAAGGTGCCCCACCATCTCCCCTGGGTGGGTGACAAACAGCAGGGTATCCTCTTCACGATCTATAATACGCTGGTAAACATGCAGCAGCCCAGAGATCACAAACGCCACACTCACGTCCTGTGAGGGATGTGGAGAAGAAAAATAAGAGGTTAAATAAGGTCTTTTTTACTATTTGTAAGGAATAAACAACAGTGACAATATGACCTGCTAGGATGATTTGTTTTAACATTTTGTAACAGGTTTTTCAACCTTCTCCTCGTTTACACAAAAGCTACAGATCTGGTCGACATGAGGCCCGAGTCAGGCAGGATATACAGAAAGCATTGCTCCGCCAGAATGGCTCTACTGGGGGCCATTCCTGTTTTACATGTTTTGTGATAGGGAGGGTTCTCTCTTTAAGTAAAAAATTAGGTAACTAGTAATTATTCTTTTAGCACTAGAAGCACAAGTTCATACAAATCCAATCTGGTGACACGATTGAGCTGCACCCATTCATTTGAATGGAATACTATAAGCAATATATCTAGCACTTTGAGATTTGATCCAAATGTAAAGTGCATTATCAATTAAATGTATTATTATTATTATTATTATTATTATAACACTGATCTCAACTGTTACGTGCCAGGAGAAAACAGTAATGTGCCCACAAAAGATCTCAAGCTTTTACCAATAATACAATATGCAAATGTTTGACAAGGTCATTTAAGTCAACATGTTTGTTAGAAATCAAGATTACTTTCTGTGTGTTACTCTCGGAGTCTGCAGCACAAACAAAACTGGATGGTCAACTATTAGTTTCGTTGTTGTAATGTTGTTGCCACTGACTATTACTTGGGGTTGTGTCATCACAGTTTACGTGAGAATTGCAATTTGAAGATTACAACAGTAATAGTGATTTTTTAACAATGAACTCTGGAACACAGTTTCCCCCCCAAGGGCCTTAGTCGGGTAAAGAAAATGACCAAACCACAACAAAGGGTTTCTGTTTCATACAGAAACAGACTCTCCCTTATAGCCACAAGGAGGAAGTGCAAAGAGGTGTTTTGGTAGATTCAGGGGTTGGCAAGCTTGTGTGACGCAAAAAGTCTTATAATGCGAAGAACAACCCAAATGAATCACAAAAACTGTTGATTTCAGGCATGAAAAAGTTGTGTGGTTGACTGAAAAGACAAAACAACATTTTTAGCAGGATGTGCGTCTGCATATAGCAAAGACAAGAATTGTATGTTTATGTTTCTAATATCTTTATAATGGCTTTAAAATGTTTTACTTTAAGACCATATTAGCAAAATTTGCATCAGATATGAAGAACCATCCAGAACCCAGTTACTTGCAAAGTGAATTGATTTGCACACACAAGTGTGTGGACACACAATTTGTAAATCGAAAATGCTTATTCAGAAATGCAACCTTAGGATTTAAATGACCATGGTTGAGGTAGAATTAAATCAAGACCTTTTCAGACAGCGGTTGTGGGAAGTAGTCTGACTTGAATGAACAGCATTGATGCAGCACACTGTAAACGTCTTTCAGACAGAAATATAATATAATATAGTACTCATAATAAAGCATATCTTGCACACAGACAATTCTGTAAAGTGCGGCAATGTCGCTTAGTTCAAAGTTCAAGAGCGATTAAAAGAATCATTTATAATTTTTGCCAAGCAGTGTGCTTTATTAGAATCAGGAATTTAACTCAACAGGGTCAATGTTTGGGGGAAATGGTAATTGTTTGTTGCATTTGAAATGCCTGTCTGAGGTTGGATCAATACATTGTGAAGCAAGTTTCTCCAGACTGACCTGGTCTCCCTGATGGGCCACAAGAGAGCCAGCTTTGACCTGGCGAAGATTCACCCTCCCATCCAGCAGACTGGGGTCCTGGATTCACAAAATCGGATGCAAAAACAGAGAAAAGACATCTTCTCACTTGTCTTTCGGACGTATGCAGTTATAACTAATTCACTAAAATAAAATAGAATTAGAATTATGTAACTGGTAGACAAATAAAAAGTTGGATATTTCAATAAAGCCTACCTTTATTTGGATGACCTGTAACAAATCCTTTTTGGCAGCTTGGAAAATGGCATTTATCTTATTATGGTGGACATTTCCTCCTCCATTGTCAGTGTAGTGATAAACAGCAGATGGACTGTCCATCATTGTCACACTTTTCTTTAGAATAGACTGAGGAGACATTCAGAGAGGGAGAGAGAGAGAGATTAAAGTGTGACAAAGTTTGTCCTTCATATATAAATGAAACCACTGACTTAATGTTCTTTTAAATATAAATATAAAACAAAAATGATTAATCAAATCTTTTACTTTTACTATAATCTGCTGCTCAAATTATTATTATTATGATAAGTTTAAGTCAAAATTTCATTCATTATTTTTGGTGATCAACTTTTTGTTCTCTTTTCCAATAACATAGGACAGATCAGTTCCTCACTTATCATTAACGTGAGGAAAAATTGGGAAGATGGAACTCCTGTTTATCTAATAATACTAAAAAATGATTTAGAACAATTACACAGCTGTTTTAACTAGGAGTGGACCCCCTCCTGCCGCAATGTAGAATGAATGAAGACAAGTTTAAATCAAACCGCTAATCAGATTTCAGGAAGACACCTGAATTCATACATAGCGGAAATACATCTAGTTACACGAGAAAAGAATCAGAGGAGTGTAGGAACTCCTAGTGGCAGAAAACCTCATGCAACGGTGCAGAGAGAAAATCTCTAGCCGAAGCATGGTTCATATTTTCCATTCTATTTAAAGGGTGTATCAGATGCACTCACATACACGTAGATGCTATTTCTAAACATAAGTAATGCACGGATCTGTTCTGAGATCGTTTTCATTTATCTCATCCTCCACACTTGTGCCATACGTTGCATTCATATTTGGCGCTCCTTATCGAGCAAAGATGAACGAGACATACCCGAAATTACTTCTGTCATAGAATTCACACCCTGCACTTGGGAACTTTAATCAGTGGCCGAAAACCTTTTCCCCTCTTATTAGTTGTGCAACAACATTGTACACGAGCCACAACTACTGAGTTGCTGTTGTTTGTTGTTGCGTGTCCATAATGAGAGCCTTGGGGCCGCCCCGAGCAAAATTGCAAAAGTGGAATTTGGTTATGGCTATACGTATACTCAGTATTTAAAAAAAAAAAAAGTATTTATATTAAACTTTTATAACACAAGGTTTATTTAAAGATACAAAAAGGTATGATATATCTTATATAATTAATAAATAAAAATAGAAAAAAATTGATCTTAAATAAATAATTTTGAGCCACAAAATAAAATTAGTAGATAAAATAATGTTTGGTAAAAAAAATTTTTTTTAAAGTTCTGACTTGAAATAAAAAGCAATAATTGAAAATGAAAAAGGCGGCCAATTCTTCATCATAAGTAAATTAATTCAATTTAAGTTACTTCAATTTCAAATGAGTAATTAATGGTCATAAAAACTAATAATAAAATATCAGGAACAGAACTCGTATCTTTAACTAATAAAATGTATTTATATTAATCCAGTTGTTTATTGGAAAGTCTGCAAAGATGTATGCCTTTGACAGATGCACTAATCCGCACTTCTTTGGTGCAGACATCAATGTGGTCATCATACGACAAATGCTGCGCCAAATTAAATAAGTTTATTGCCATTATTGTACTTTTCTGTCTTTTCTTGTCCGAAAATATTCCGTGACCTCAAAGCCTATGGAGGTTATGAATTAAGTGTATCAAATTTAAAACCTTAAAGCCTAATTTAGCCACATAAATTAATTTCCAAAATATAAATTGATATTAGACTATAAATTCCAACTAATATGAAGAGATGAATTGAAAGAAAATTGTCATTCAAAGACCTTCACAGGACTGTTAGGCGTCTCCACTTTTGCCCCGTCGGCTCGCTCGAACGCTCTGTTGAGGTCTCCTGACATTTCACCTGCAAACGAAAGGTTGACATTCGCCACACTGATGATCACTACGACTTAATATTAGCGACAAGGCTCACTGACAATGTAACAATATTCATGAGTAGATGAACAAGCAAGCATTTCCTTTTGTCAAATTCCCAAAGAACTTATCAAGACACATTATTAAACAGATGCATCGGTATGATGATATATGATATAGATATGATATATCTTCCACTCCTTCAGTGAGGCTAGAGTAGTGCATATTTTTTTCAGGTATATGCTTAGGAGAAGACGGTCATCCTTCAGGGCCACATAAAACTCAAACTCAAAATATTCATTTGTAGAGAAAAAATCTAAATGTCAAAATACAAGTTTTTTTTGTGGTAAATTTGGAGTGCAGTGAAAAAAGATTTGGTCCCCACTTGGTTTCGTCATATCTTCTTCTAAAGTTTTAAATCCCAGTTGCATTATTGAACCAAAACAGTTAATCGATACCAACAGGGCCTTTGTTTAAAAATGATTTCCCCGTTAATCACTAAATAAAACTAGACCTACGCTGTCCTCCCCGACAGCAAGGGGTATGTCCCCAAAAAGTCCCCAATCCCCGGCGCTGGTAAACTCCTTAATGCACGGAGATTCATCTGGATGGTATAGACCTGAACAGCAATGTAAGAACTTGTTGCACAAGAACTGCATGATAGAAGATATCCATTTTTCTGGAAAAGTGCTGGACTTAAACTTTATTTGTAACTTTTCTTGTTACAAATTCGGATATTTTTAGCTGGGCTTGGCACATAATTTTCTTTGTGTATAAAAATGATCATAATACCTGATAATATAAATCTACCATAGTAAAGTTTGTGTACGAGAACATTAGCAATAAAGTAGGCTGTAGAAGTGGGCAATTATAGGGGTTAGTGTTTTGTAAATAGCAAAATTAGCCACAGAGCTGTCACAATATTAATAATAATAATAATAAATGTTTGTGTTAAGATATAAATACTGCCTTTTCAACATGTTTCAATGCCATCGGTTGCACCATGCAGAGTTGACACTTTTACAAAACTGCTTATTTTCTTTTGGAAAAAGAAATGAATTATAAATAAAGATAGAAAATGTATGTATGAAGATGATACCTTGTGCGTATACAGTACCGATACCGGTTGGGGTGGACAAGGAGCGAACTCTCTTGAATTTAGAAGTGTCAGATTTTTCGGAAAATCTGGAATCTGACAGAAAAACAAGGGCTATGAGACAGAAACATTCAAACCGCTTGAAACATTGAGAAAATTGCAATTGTTTCTGACCTGCTTCGGCGTTTTCTGACCCCAGATCATCAGACTGGGAAGCCTGCCTGCGAGGACCTTTGTGAGGATGAGCCTCCCCAAGAACATGGGCCACGGACACCAAGGAGATGGCTTGGCTCTCCTGCAACACATTTGTAAACCTTCTGTAAATAAACATGGGCTAAGTTTAAATTAGGAAAGAGGAATTCTATTATCAGCTTATGACTGTAGTTTGTTTTTGACATGATGGATATAAAGTGTGCACTGGATTTGGATATTTATTGGGTAAAAATGGAGGTCGCCAGGGTGGATCATCTGTTTCCATCTTGCCCTGTCCTCTACTTTTTCCTCTGTCACACCACATTCAGAAACATCATCTTCGGTCTTCCATCTATCTCAGTCTGCAGCATCCTTCTACCAATAGATCCACTATCCCTCCTCTTCAGGTGTCCAAACCATCTCAACCTGGCCTCTCTTACTTTGTCTCCAAGACATCTGACATGTCTCTCTGATGTGCTGCTTTCTAATTCTGTCAATTCTCGTCACTCCCAAGGTAGTACAGTTAAGAAAATGTTGTTATGAAACGGTCTCTAATGAGGTCCCAAGACAGAAGAGCAAAACTTAAAAGCACCCCAGAATAGACAGAGCAAACATGAATGATTCACGGAGTTCAAGTAGCAGACACAACTCAATAACAGATGTTCAGAGAGGGAGGTGTGAAGCAGGCCACACTTCTACAAAGAAACCAACATTGAAGGAACCACTGAAAAACGAGAAAAAACTCTCAGAGAGCGCAAACCTCGGCCAAGGCACGACAGTACCGTACAACTACCGACAACTACAACAATCTCTCTGAGTATCTCTCAAATACTCTCTAGCCGCTCGTCTCCTGCACCTTCCACCTCAGCGTCTCTGTTAGGCCCACTGAGCCCCCAGCTCCACCCCCAAAGAAGCATCAAATATGCAAAGACAGCAAGAGCCACATTGTGAACAACATTGTACATGAGTCACACGTGGGAAACACGTTACGTCACCAAAATGTAATAACATTTTATGCAAATCCGTCCTACAGGTTTCACGTAATCCCAAACGACCCAAGGAACACTTTTAGGCTATATGAGGGCTGTCAAATCAAAGAGGGTGAAGAAGTGCTACATCAAATTACCTGGTCCCATCACGCCACTAAAACCCAGTTGAGGTGGTTTGGGATGAGGAAGACCACACAGTGGAAGAAGAGCAGCCAAGAGGTCAACATTCATGAGAACTCCGACGACTTTGTGAAGTCAGAGGAGAGAACTCTGAAAATGTGCAAAGTGCATTTCTACCACTCAAAGTGCTTCTCTCAAAGTGGTTTACAACACGGGCCAGCATTCACTCATTCACACTCATTCATAAAGTGATGGCCCTGCGAGGTGCAAACAGCTAATCGAGAGCGATAACCATTGAGACAATCCGTCACACAGTTATGGAACAGCCATTAGGAGCAGCTTGGGGTTCAGAATCTTGCTGAAGGAGACTTGCAGGGGGACAAAGCACAAACTTTCCTATCTACTGAGTGGGTCACAGCTGCTAGCAAATGATGAAGTGTCCATTTTAACAATACCCCTGACAATGATACCGTCATATTGAAGCCTTGATTTAGAGGCTTTCATATTCCACTGAATTCCACTCACTGATAAACCTTATTTAAGTAAAAAGGACTATTTATACAAAGAAAGGCTCTCTTTTCCAATAGCTACTATCCTCTCTGCATCTTTGTGATATGGTTCGGCACTATCAACGTATCCAAAGCTTAAGACACACAGGCATGCATCGCTTTCATTGCTGATTTACACACTCTGTAAATCACACACAATTGTTACACAGTTACACAATTGTTTTTTGGGTTATTTTGGTTTAATAAATCATACAGTTTTTTCTGTGGGGGTTAGAGCGATGCATCCACCCCCACTTTTAAACATTCTACGGGCCAGATCTGGACAAAGTTTCCAAGAGAGAGAAGACATTCTGTCATCAACAGGCTCACGGATCTGAGAAAGCAGGGAGAACAAACCAAATGCTGCATACTAACATGAAAAAAATCATTAAATCAACACAATTATTATATAAGTCAACTCAAGGGTTTAAATCATTCTTCCCACTTTGACTCTACTTGACTGTACTTACATACAGAAATGTCGTATTCTCTCTTTAGTGTTAAGCCTTGGTTTGCAGAATTTATACGAGGTTCTTATTCTTTTATTGGCTACTTTTTGGCCATCCGAGTTTGTTATACACTTTTTTTTAGAATATGATCATATTCTTGTAGGTATGTAACCTGCTGATAAACACTACGTACGCTCTTTTGGAAGGCCTTCAGTTCGAAACAGAGCTGCACGATCGGGTACAGAACGAAGTACAACAGCATGACAGTAAAAAAGGAATAGAAAAAAATGTACCGGGTTGAAGAGCTCCGTGGTCAGGCCTAGGTAGTTGTGTAAGGCAAGGAAGGTGACTCTCTGGAGACGCACCATGATTATCTAGAGGTGACCAGATGGAAACAGAATTTCAGACTGTTTTGTCAATACCAAACAAGAGATATCCTCAGATGACTTTCCCCTCCGACCCCTTTGTAACCCGCATAAAAAACTGTGATGTAAATACATGTCATTTAAAACGCATAAATAGACATTTAAAATGCATAAATAGGTTATGGAAACTTGTCAATACGTTTAAATGGTTAAAATCCATAACTTTCATTGATTGATTAAGAGTCAGTTATTAAAACGTTTTAATAACCTGGGCTATATTTACTCACATTTTGGTACCAGCAGGATAATTATTGTTTGAATAACTGTTTTGTATTGTGTTTCACTTTTTTACGTTCTGTAAACTGACGGCTTTTGTATTTAACGTATCATACAGTAACCACCTCTACTGGAGCCTAGAACTGCTCCAGTAGCTTCATTATTGTATTTGTCTATACAAGTGCTACACCTGCAATAAATTGTACAACAAATAAATTATTATTAATGGACAAATATTAATAATAATGGACAAATATACTGATGACTATTATCCATCCCATCATCCTTTCACAGTTGGGGGAATAAGAAGGGATGCACATTCTGTAGCTCCTTTTTCTGTCGGTCTCCTGATGAATAAGACTTCTCTTTCTCTGTGCACATACCTGGATGACACGGACCAGAGTCTCAGGATATTTCTCAAAGACTGAATGGAAGGCTGCAGCTGGAAGACGCAGGACGGTGGACGGAACCGCAGCTCTAGCAGACACGGTTTTGTAAGGTGCTGGATAACCCTGAAACACAAGCAATACGCTGAGTACTGAGTAAAAACCTTCATAAAACTAACAATAATAATAATAATACATTTAATTTATAATGCACTTTACATTTGGATCCAATCTCAAAGTGCTACAAAGTAAAAGCAGATAAAAGCATCGATAAAAAATTAAATAATAACTATATAAAAACCTGACCAAAAAGCAGCAATGTTAATTAAAGTTAGTCTTCCTTTTTAGTCTACTAAAAAGGAACGTTTTAAGTCCTTTTTTAAATGTGTCAGTCGTCTGTGGAGCCCTCAGATGGTCAGGGAGGGCATTCCCCAGACGAGGGACAGCAGAACAGAAGGCCCGATCACCCAAGGTGCTGAGCTTAGAACTAGTTAGATTACTCTACAAATTATACATAGTGAAACACCTGTTTAGAAAATATGGTTTGCATACGGGGTGTCCAGTTCACTTACATCACTTACACTTACTTCACTTACATTTTCTTACATAGCTTGCCTTATCGTTGGATCAGGCAAGCTATGTAGGAAAGAGTATTATTCTAATTAACGGACAATAAAACAACTGACCATGAATAAATGAAATGTATATCAAGTAATAAATGTATCTCAGCTGTCTGTGCAATTTAATAATATTTGAATCTCCCTACAAACCACCGGGATCTATTGTTAATTTTCTGCATTCAGTGTGAGGTTCACAAGTACCGTTTTTCCACCGAGCTGGTTCCAGGGCTAGTTCGGAGCCAGAGACTGATTTAGCACCAGTTATTTCCTTTCGATAGCCTAAACACCAGCTCCTGTCACTCAAAACTGGTGCCAAACAAGCACCAACTCTTTGCTGGTCTAGAACCAGGAACCGATTACGTTATATGGTGACGAAATGGCGTGGCTCTGACTTGGCTCCTTGGTAGTGGAATAGCAAACAGGTTCTTAAGAGGTGCGTGAGTTGAACCAACTAAGCACTGGCACTAGCACCAGCACAAAACTAGCACCAGGTTATTTTTTGGGTGAAAAGGGGTATTGGAGCAAAGCAGCTGTGCTCTTCATAGACTGTAGGGGGCTCTAGCACCGCTAGAGGTTCAAGAAAGTCCAAATTGGTTTTGGGTTTGGATGATTAGTGAGTCACTAACGTTTAAATCAAACTGCATTCTCAAGGAATGCACTGACTATTCACTCATCACTCCTTATTTTAAGACCAACACTCCTATGAGTTTACAGATGGGCATATATTATACATATTTATTTTTAACATGACAGCTAAAAGCTTCAAAATTTACAGTTGACATATGAGGAAGAAGACGTACAGTGATGGTGTCCAGGATACTGAGCAAACTGTGAACACTGTCCCCTGGTAAGACTTCCTTCACCACCGCATCTGTTCCATCCTGCAGGTTAAAAACACAAACAAACCTTATAGAAGAAAAACAACAGGTTTGGGTTCCCACACCCAGTTCCATTTTGTCTCACTGATCACTATTCCCATGATAATCACTAATTGGTTGTAAAATTGTGATTTCTGTGAAACAAGCGGTGTCGATGTCAGCTTTAGCCGCCTTACACTCTCATGGATGCACAACTCCAGGCGGCCATCTTGAACCACGTAAATACTGTCATCAGTGTCACCCGGTCGGAAGAGTCCCTCTCCCTGGTGAAGCTGAATGAGCACCATGTGGCGGCAAAGCTCCAGGAAAAGTGGCTTCTCGAAATGGCCCAGTACCCTGATTAAAACACACATGTACAACATTTATCCTGAAGGCCAGTACACCAAAATGAAAGTTCAATAAAAAAATAAATATTATCAAATCACAATTTTGCATTTTGAGTATATACTGAATGGATACATACAATATAAATCCTGCAGTGATCGCTCTTACATGATGGCTGTCTGGACTTGCTTTGCCATTGCCCTGCTACAGGTATATGTGAACGGATAATTAAAATATTCTTCTAAACTCCACCTCACTCACAAGCACCTTGCATTCTGTGTCTCACTACATATTCCTTTCTGCGTATTCCACAAAGCAAAAGAACATCTGCAGACCTTACATTGTTGTCTGTCCACAATGCACACATACACTCTCCACTTACCAAATAACAAAGCAGTGATGCACGGATAGGTTATGACCTAACCCACTTTCTGATCTGCTAGACATCTACCAGAAAAAAATATTGTCTCATTTCACAACATGCATTCACTGTTTAAGTCTGGACTGAGAGTGGGACGCTTGGAAGAGGAGAAAAACGGTAAACATTTCTGAACATTAGACCCTGTAAGTGTTTCGGGAGATTTGAATGATAAAAATGTTGCTTGTAATGTGTAAATGATATTTAGAGACTAAATTCAATTCATACATTGTACTTAAGTAGCACATACTCTGAAAGATTTTGACCATGTGCTTTAGATCGTTCATTATAAAACGTAGGTTCACTAGGGCACACACGTCAAACTCATGAACCGCTGTTCACATCCCGCCCGCAAAACAAATATATACAGCCTGCCCAATCATTATCTCATTTCTATAATAACTGGCCCACTGATATACAGCACAAACACCACAGATACTACAAATCCCAGAATGCACTGTGATGGCCAGCGTGTCAGTCCAGAGCGCCAGAGCTTATTCCTTCTCCTCTGTTGTGAAATATCAGAATTTATCCAGTCACTCTAATAAACTTTAGGGTAATCCTTAGAAAAAAATGCTACGGAGCCCAAGAGGGGATAAAGATGAGAAAAAAAGTTTAAAACACAAAAAAAATAGACGGACTAGTATGTTGCACGCACGTTTTAATACTTAGAATGCACGCCGTAATTAACTGGCGAGCTGCGTTCAGGTTCTCCAGCCGTTTAATATGTGTCAGTGCTTTTGCGTTTAAATCAAGAAAAAGACAAGAAGTTTCTTACATTTAATGTGAAATGCATCGGGAGGCTCTTCATACACCTTACTTTTATCTGAGGTGCAGCTGCTCCTGATTGCAGTGACAGATACGAGGAGCATCAGTTCACTTTACTGTTTCATTGTGGCAGAAGAGAGAAACGGCGAAATCCGCCCAGCCATTTATCAAAGGTTACTTGTTCCATTTAAGATGTAATTTGTAACTTGAAAAATAAAGTTTTCTGGCTGTAAAAAAAACAACTTTTTATTGGAAATTATTCTAACTCTAACACTCTGCTGATAGAGAAGGGGAAATGAAAACTGGTTATGCTGATCTATTGGGAATTTTATCTGAAATTTGAGTATTTTCTATTCCCTTTGTTTGCTCTGAATTCTATAAAATAAGAAAAGCAAATAAGAATAGATTGACAATTTATCTCAAATTAAACATTCTCTCCAGCCCTCTTCAGGGAAGGGGGAGGCCATTGCCAAAACTGTAACCTTGATTCCCTAAATTTCAGCTCTTGTTCTTCTTATTTGCCTGATAGAACAATTATCATAACAGAAGTATAATCTTGCCGCAGCTCATGTCGTTTCACTTTCTACTCGCTCTCTCTTTATCTCTGGCCTTGGCATCAGGTCGGACGTTACTGTAGTACTGAATGAAACTGATAATGGTCAGCTATGTAAAAGCAAGGCCTCTACACCTCGTTCAGCCTCATGCAACGAAACGCCGAGCGATCAGGTAACACTGTTACTCCACAATGAGGTAGGTTGGCGCAAACCACTCAAGTCTGAAATGTTGCATGATAACGAGCGACTCACACTGTCTGCCTATCTGGGTTTTATTTTCACACACTTCAATAAAATGAATCTCGGACTGCAGGGTCTCTCAACAAGGATGTTCAGTGTGGGACAATACTCAGGCTGTGACCACAAATCATGAACTCAGGTCAGACCGTGAGAACAACAATGACAGTCAAGTGTTGCCATCATTGCACAACGTTTTGAACAAACAACGTGGCAAATAAGAAATAACCAAGAGCTATCTGCACAATTATGCAAGTACTTCCCTGGAACAGACTTATATAGGTGGATTTGTGATCCTTTTTATACCATCGAGGCATGCCACCATGTTTGGGCATAAGATCCTCAACGAGACACTCGTGGACTGAGGAATGAAAATCGCTTAATTTCCTTCATACCTCCAATGATTCATTTTCATATCACGTGGAGATCAACAGGAAGCATGTAGTTTTAAGTACCTGACATTTTTCAGCATGTATAGCACCTCTGAGGGCAGATGGGAGTTCTGCACGTCAAACTCGGTCAGGTCTGCCTCCAGCAGACAGGGCGGAGGCTCTTTGGGCTGCAGGGTCGGGGGTTCTCTACGGATGCGTAGAATCCTAAAACAAATAAATAGATATGAAAAGCATGTTATTATTCTGAAATAATTTTAAAAAATTGACTTTGATTCATATACGAACGTCTGAACCGGGTCTCATCTCAGAATTCTCATGTGATTTTAGTTTTTCTTATCTAAATAACTGTACGGCAAACTCAATTGCTTCTCGGATGGCATCATTCGCTGAGTTGGGGAGCCTTTCATTCAACTGTGTTGTTTTCATGTCTCAAGTTTTAAGTCATAAATTGGGAACAATACCGATGCTACAAAGGGAATGTCGTGTTTTTTTACTCTTCAGACAACAACAACATGTCGATAGCTTTTTGAAGTTGTCTTGTTGTTTTACAGTACATTCTCTAAAACCACTAAAATACGACCTGACTTGTTATCAGTTAATGATAAATAATACCTTATCAAGGTCACGCTATGATTTTAAACTCATATTGTGTTTCAAATCATATTGTCTGCAAGTTGTATAAGAGATGTTCCAACTTGAAATGACATTCACGACAAACATGAATGCACCATAAATGATCTCTCCACCACCTAAAGTCCAGCTCAACTGTTTTGGTTGAAAACATTTTTTTTTAATATAAACATATAAATATACTAAGGAAGGGGCCGAGGGTTGGACCCTGAGCAACACCGCAGACCAAGGGGACACAGAGGAAGGGACATTAACCAAGGCTAATGAGAGAGTCTTATTTGATAAGTAGGATTTTTGTTGTCATATTTTAAAAGTATTATAGAATAATGCTAATTTGGTCAAATTAAAAAAAAAGTCTAAAAAGGGTCTAATAGTTTTTCTAAATATGCTGAACTAATCTAATTAATAGAAAAGGTTTTCCATGATGTTCAAAATTTCATTATGAAATAATTCCATTATTTATTCATGTTTAAAAGATTATTGACTAAAATAATTTGTCATTTTATTGTAAATGTAGAGCCCCAAAGAAATAACTATACAAAATATATACAAATATAATTATACAAATAACATATTTTTCTTGGTGAGGACATAGATGGTTAAAAAAAATTACATAAAAATATGTCTGCTAAGAAAGATGCTATTTATCCAAATAAATAACTAAACATTATGACCTTTGGGTCATTGTATTTATGTTAATAATGATGATTTCTGAAATTCTGTGAGTTACTGCTCAGGATATTGCTAAGAATGGGTGCAATTATTGTAACTCATTAAAAATGATTTGAAGAATTACTCTGGGTATAAGCTTAAACTTCACATAATGCATTTTAAAACCATCATAATACAGAGGAGATTCTATATTTAGTAGGGGCTGCTTCTGATAAGGTCTTTATCTTTTTTTGTTGTATCTTAAATAACCAGCTTATCTCCCTTAACAATAATCTTAAGTCAAAGTCCAGCTACTTGAACCTTTAGTAGAGACAATTCTTTCAAACTATTCTTGCTTAGTTGACAAAATTAACTTTTTAATGCTCACTGTACACCTTATCTTTTGTCTTTAACAAAGAAGGACTCACTTGCGAGCTATAGACAGAACTTTGGTCCTCTTTCTCACCCTCTGCCTGACAGCAGAGTTTGAATTAGAGGCAGGGGCCGAAGACAATGTCCGAACCTGCAACAGGAAAGATTTGGTGATGCATTTGAGTAACATTAAAATACCAAAAACTAAACTGTGGACTGAGTGCACAAATCTCCTCTAAGCAGCTCTATTTCCCCATAATATCACTACACCTAAATACACTAGTCCCATGACCGTTGGACCTTTATAATGACTCTTGACCAGGAAAATTTGTCCTTAGACTTGACCCATTACTTTCATAGCTATAAAAAAAAAATCACAATATTTCACTAATGGTGATTTTCTTAAGTTCATTTTAAAGATATCTCAAATTTGACAGCTAACTGAATCCGCAGTTTCATCTACAAATTGATCTTAGATACAAGCCCACAGCTTTATTATTCAATTTTTCCTTAAGCCTTATAAATGAAGACATTCTGGATCACCAGATCTGGAATATTACTTGGCTCTGGATCACACTTTGACGTGTATTTCTTCGACTGTGTGTATTAGATCGGATCTGGGAGTGAGAGTGTTTTCCTACAGCGTTTTATTCATTATCAACTGAATTAGAAACAAAGTTCTTGCAACGGTCCCTGCATGGTGGTCTAGATAAACGCCCAAATCCAAATCTAGAATAGCTTTATTCTTTGTGTCATACTCTACCTCTCCAGAAACTTTAAAAAAAAATCTGTTTTGAGTTATCCTGTTCACAGAAAGACAGAGCATGTGCTTATAACGTGCATTGCTGCAATGTGATGTCCAGGGTATACCCAGACTCTCAGTCAATGTCAGCTGGGATAGCCTCCAGCCCCCAGTGACCCTGAAAAGGATAAGTGGATTTATACAAAATGAGTAGAATTTGCCAGCTTTGTGATGCAAAAATGGATGTGAGTTAGAAGCAGCATTTCCATTAATTTGTCGTTGTGGTATATACATTATTCATGATGCATAAATGAACAATTCAACATGAGACATGACAAAATCTAATGGGCAGCTTGTCCAAAGATGGAGCTAGAACTGGTCCTCATTTAACTGATTAAAAAAAGCCGTAGAATGCAGGTGGCGAAAAATAACTCAGACACGTCCATCTGCTTGTATGATGTTTGTTTTTTTTGTGTAATTTAGTGCTCATATCTGTCCAAACCAAGTCAGTGTCCCCAAAGACCCCATCCTCAGATTATAACCGTAAATAATAACAGCGTAAAGGAGGCACTGACCGTCCTCATGATCTTTCGGCCGTAGAACATCACTTTGTCTCTCTTCCTGAAGCGATACTGGGGAATGCCAGCATTCTCCTCTGCAACATCAAATACTCCGTGAGACCATCTGCAATCTACTGCATGTATCATTTCTCATACTAACGCTGAACTGTACGGGATTGATTTGAGTAAAAAAAAAAATTAAAAAAAATATTACAGAATTCAGATTTAAAAATTTCATACAGTATTCGAACACACTGTCAACGACTTGAAATATGTTGAAATACTGAGAATGGCTGATACTGGTGGTTGGCTACTTCTGTTAAGAAGTTAAGCTTTACATCCTCTGTACGGAAGTTGGAAACTGACAAACTCCTCTATGACTCACGGTCAAAAATGCACTCTGAAACAGACGAAGATCTAGAGTGTACTAACTTGACAGTTTGGATCTTCTGTAGAGGAGAAACACAACAACACCAAGGACAGAAACAACGGTTACAGCTCCAATCAGCGCCGTCATCCACTGGAAGAAAAACGGACAAAATAACAAACATTTAACAGATCTCAATCTAGTCCTGGACAGGAACATATCAAATATCATACCTGTGCCAATTGTTTTACCACCTGCTGATGTCGTTTGTTTTGGTAGATTTCGGTTATTGTATGTGTGTAATGTTAAACACAGTCATTTGTGTGTTATACGTCCTTTAAGCCTGTGCACTCACATACGGACAGAAAAGGGAAACCACTCGTTTAGTCTCAACCGATCTATAAAAAAATATTGCTTAAATGACTTAATTTCAAATGGCCTTGCCCTCAATGCCCACATGTTTGAATGGGCGCTTCACTTCTTCTTGTTTCATCTATATACCTACAAAGCAGTTCAAAGGCTTTGTGTAATCGCACAATGAAACACGTTGTGTGACTTCTATTTATTCGTCCTGGACAGCAGTGCCGAAAATAATCTCAGAGGGAAAAGAAGTCATATACCTAAATTAGGAGTCACAGATTCACGTATATGCAGAAGTGGTAAAAGTACACATATTCTTTACTCAAGTAGAAGTACTGTTACTTGTGAGAAAAAATACTCCGGTAATACTAAAAGTATTAGTTAACTTTTTTACTCAAGTGAAAGTAAAAAAAAAAGTGAAAAGTGCATCTTTTGAAGGGACACTTCTATGAAACTGTCCAGTTTGCTTTGATTCTGGTTTATACAATTATTACTCATCATAACATCATCTGCTGTGGACACCTAAGTGAACATCAGAGCATCACAATACAATATTGAAACAAGGGAATGGGAATATTTGAACTTATATGACATTCATAAACATGCAAACATATCATTCAAATAAACGCTAATTATAAAGAACGCAATTGAGAAAACTATAAATTGTATAAAGATAACACGCTCCATTTATTTTTATACAGTACACACGGTCAATGGGCGACATGATGCCGCCTCATGCGGACTTGAGTTTTCGCCGGTTTCACCTAAATGTCTCACGTCTTGGTAGGTGTGCCGTGTGGGATGTGCACCGATCTATAGATCAAGGGATTTTCTCTCGTGCTTTTGTTGCGTCGCAAAAATGTAAGGAATAAAAGTAAAAATAACTTCTCAAGTAAAGTACAGCTACCCAAGAAAAATCTACTTAATTACAGCAAAGGAGTATTTGTACTTCGTTACTTCCAGACCTCTGCACACAGCTTTTCAGTAATCTTATTTCCCAGTCGGTTTCTACTGCTTCTTGTTATTAGCGATTGTTTTCTTGCATTGTTGGTGTCTTCTAATTCCTTGTTTTTTAACGTAGAGTAAAGAAGCAATGCCAAATATGTATAATAAAAATATATGGTTAAAAAATGTTTTTAAATGTAGTAGATAACTACACAAAGGAAATCTTCAAAAGTAATTCAACCAGTTGTATCACGATTCAAATATGAAGTACCTGTAGCCTAAATGAGTGCAAAATGTTTAAATCATGCGGATCTATGTTCCTCACAAATGAACTCATGTTTAATACATCCAACAAAAGAGTGTTGCTCCAGTCAAACTAGTTTAGTAAGATTTTTTATCTCCGTATTCACCATGTTCGCTTCCTTCCTTTCCTCGACAAGCTGCTGCAAGAATGGAAGCAGGCTCTGAAACATCAAGCACAGAAAACATCACTGAGAACAGAACAAAATGGACCGGGTCTGGTTATGTTTATGTTTCTTCAGCACTTCACAGTGGCTATATCACAAACGTTGGAAGCAAAGTTATTTAACCCCCGCCTTATTTTTATTGGTAAAATGTACTATTTATTGGGGTTTTTGCAATAATCTAAACACAAGGGAACAATTTAATCAGATTGGATCAATACAAAAGGGTCCAATGTTGCTTTTTATCATTTTACTGCAGTCTAAAAAGTATTCATCACCCTGAGTAGCATCGCTGAAAAGAGACACTTTGAAAATCACACAATCTTAAAAATGTTTCTATGTCCCCTCCTGGGCTCTGTAATTTCCTGTTCTATCTTGTCTTTATCTGGTCTCACCTGAACTGAATGTCTCTTTTAATTTCATATACCCATCCCCATTAATCCTACTTCAAGATGACACCATGACATCATGTACTCCAACCCTCGCCGTCTTTGGAGACAGGCACCTGAGGCTGTACAGGCCCCACTCACACTCTCTCTCTCACACACACGCACACACAGACACACACACACACACACACACTCTTTAGCTCACCACACCTTCAGGTCCTTCTAGTGCATTAATACCCTCTGTTTTGATCACATTGTATCAACTTGCAATTGGATTTCCTGTAGTGTATGTTCATCTTTTTAAGCTTAAACGACTTGAAAAAAGACAACTCTCTTGTGTTCAGAACTCCCTATTTCACATTTTTCCCTACCAGAACTCTAAGACCTGCACCACTGCTGTTCCAGTAGTTGTTCCAGTACGCTCAGAGCCATCTAGATAAGAAAGGTGTACAGTGTGTAGAGGATAAGATGGATTCCATCAGGTATCCTAAAAGAAAATGCCTCGCCATCTGTGAGGAAACTGAAGCTTGGATATTCAAAACTGATCAATAAACCCAAGCAGATGTCAAAGTTCATCAATGATTAACTTCAAAAGAAGTATCAGAATATTCTAGAGTGGCCTCCACAGTCATCTTACTTCAAACCAATAGAAAATTAGGAATGTGTTAAGATTTCTGAGGGAACGCCGCCAGATGCTGGTTTATGGCCCTGAATCACGTTTGCATCAAGTCTGGGCAGAAAGAATAGTCTCGTCATTAAGAAATGAATAATTATGAGACTGCAGTAGCATTTTTTGTTATATTTGCTTAAAATACTTGAGCTACTTTCATTGTTCTAGTGTAATTTTGTTATTGCAATTATAAATACAATAATAAAAAAACAACTTATCAGATGTTTATTTATTATTTCATTATTGTTTGTGTTTATTTTATTGTCACGAAATCTAATTCATTCTGAGTCGACACATGTGTACTAGTTTAGCAAATGAAATGTAAAAGGCACTCTTTAACCTAAATGTATCGATAAAGACATGATGACATTTTCAGACAACTAGTTGGTCGAACGATGTCGAGGAATGACTTACTGGGGATATACTGCAGCTTTCCTCTTCATCGTTGTCTTCCATGCCTGTTAAAAAAAATAAAAGCAAAACTCAAGCAACACATTGTGTAAGAGTGAAATCAAGAGTTTAAACTCTAAAGAATGGGCCTGCCTTTCAATAATAGCCGAATAATGACATAATGGAAAAGTCATCACTCGCTGCTGTGTTCGGATTGATTGTGATCATACGAATATAGCCAGTGACTCAAACCCTTCATCATCATCACATTAGTGGACATGCTTCGCCCAACTGACTGACACAGAGCAAAAACGTTTCAGAAATCTAGGTTAAAGATCACCTACTTGGCTCAAGAAGTGGACGCTGCTCGTAACCAGACACTGCCGCTGCTCTACTCTCTCCACTGAGCTTTACTATGCTGACTTTCACACTGCAGTTTACAGTGACGCAACTTTATTTTTTTCAAAAGAAGGTCTTTTGCCATGACTGTTCACTTTTTGTGTGACCCGTATCAGTGTGAACGGATCGTCTCCAGAAAATGTAGGTGGAATGCCAGATTAAATAAAACAGTATTTATTCCTTGTATTGTTTGCTGTGATACCTGTAGGTTGGCGGAGGTATATATTTATTTAAGAATGAGGGAGTGAAGGCAAAAAAAGGTTTTGATTAAAGAATTTTCATATTCATCTATTAGATTTGCAAATTATATTGTCCAAATGTCACTGCTGTGATCCTCCATAGTTGACTTTGCCTCCATCACTGGAAAAACCTGTTTGAGTGTGCGATGAGCAATTCCCCTGACGGAAAGTACTTCTATGTGTGAAACATCATTGTCATAGAAAGTCATTTTCATTTTCGCACCATATCAGAGGCTTGACAGGAGGGTTATGGTATTTCTGGAGTATGATTCATTAATAAAATCCATATTATTTTTAGGATAAGCCCCAAAATCTAATCGACTGTTGCCCTGCCTGGGGCCCCATTTTACACCACATTGCATTGAAATCCATACAAAACTTTTGGATTTATTCTGCTTAAAAACAAAAACACATAAATAAACCATAACATAAGGGCCTCCGACTCTCTACGGCAGGGGTAATTACAGTTACATTACTTGTTTCTAGCTCTGTTGAGAACATATCTACCCTCCAAACCAGCAGGCATAATATATTTTTATCCAACTCATTTTCATCACCAACAACAAAAAACTTCATTTGTGAGACAAGTCGTGGTATTCAAGCCTAAATATGCTATCTGCAAATATATGCATGATATTTTGCTTGCGCTGGAGGACAGCAAACAATTTGTCAGTTGTTCAGGAGCAGATTATGAACAATTGATCTTCATTGTTGTTGTCATCACTTGTTTCCTTTCACTGTACTGCAAGTGTTGGCTGATGACAACCGCTCTGAGTGCATGAGTGTATTCACTTAGATACTTGAATTCCTACCTGACTGTTCGCAATATTGTAATCAATCGGACACGTGAGGCAAACACAGTCAAAATAGTCCAAATCCGTATTTAGTTCAGATTCCATGTGATTAGTATTGTTCACACTATCATGAATACACACATATACGGAAAAAGTGTACTATCTCAGGCAACACTGTAAACAGCACAAACCAAACGCAATCTGATATTTTCAGAACTGATTTGAGCCACTTTCATATGTGTACCTAAATAAGCACTGTATGCGATTCCTGCTGATGTGACAGTTGTGTAAAGTGTCAGACCAAAATGTATGTAGCTTCTCCTCCAGATCACATCACATCATTGTTTGGTCAACAATGGGGGACAAAGTCAAATGTGGAGGATCAGAGCAAGGATAACTGGAAAATGTGTCTGCAAATGTAATAGGTATATGGAAAAATGCTTAAATCAAAACCTGTTTCACCCTCTTGCAACTATTACTGCTGTCAAAGTAAAAAATTTAAGTAATGACTGCATGTATCATTACTTAATAAGTTTTAATGCTGAACTAGAATTCCACTGATTTTGTTGTAAAAGTGTGGCCCTGGTACAGATCTGTTCACTCATTCGATAAGGAGTCACATACAAAGAACAAACAGAAAGAACAGTCAAGGCAAAAAGATCAGATTGAAGGGAAAAACAGAATTGTGTTATTATCAACTATACTGACTGTGAATATAGTCAGAAACATCCGTGTAACCCATCTGTGGGGAAAAAATGGTAGAGGGTCCTCTGAGAGAAAATATCAGGCTATTCTGTTTGTTTACAAAATGCATCAGTAACTTCTCTCAATCATTTACTTGCCATGTTCACTTTGACCGGTTGTTGTTGTAACGTTTGTTTGAATATGATTGTATTAGTGCACTGCATATTGTGTGTGAGGCAAATTGAAAAGCAGATGATGTTATGATGAGTAATAATTGTATAAACCATAATCAAAGCAAACTGGACAGTTTCATATTCCAGGATGATTTAAATGTGACTTTAGTTTAAAGTGGTTTAGTTTAGCGACTCACACATCCGTACAATATTTACCTATAGTTGTCAGAAAGATAGTACGTAGAGAGTCATCGTTAAATGTCAAAATTATCCAAAGTAACATAAATCAAAACATTATTATGTGTGTTAAACTCATTATCAAACCGCGTCTGTGGACTCCGCTTCACAACCCGAGGACCACACAATGGGGACAGAAAAAAAATACAACTAAAAACTGTCTGACAGATAGCAATAAGTACATTCGCCCTACAGCTGTTCGATTGAACCTTCTTAAAAGGATTTTCACAACTTACCCTTCATGCGTGAAAACTTTTCATACACGAAAACTTTAAACGATGTAAAAACAGACAGAACATATAATACTCACGTCCTGTTATTCCTATCAAAATAAAATCCTTATAGAAGAAAACGTCGGAGAACAAGATGTAATGCAAGTTGAGTATACAATTTATATAGAAAGGATACGGTCACAATTCAACAAGAAAAGCATTTTGTCAAAGTAAATGTGTCGTTCACGCGAGCGTTGCATAGAGTTCAATTGAATTTTTCTTTTCTACATATTAGCATTGGTTTGAACTATTTATTTTGGAAGGCAAATTGTCTCCGCATTTAAGGCAACTCTTGTGATGCGTTCAAATACATCGGGATTTGCGCACAACGACAAGATTACCTGCATGCAAAACAAGATTTTGCTTTGATACCCTTTAAAAAATTCAGAAAACCATTTTAGTATCAAAAATGCATTTGGATCTGAACGTGCGTCGTTATCCATCGTCACAAAATTCCCATATATAATTCTTTCGGATTTGTCTCTTTTTTATGAACGTAGCATTGTTCGTCGACGCAACAATAGTAACACTTATTTTGATTGGTGGCAAGTCTTCCCTTTTGGCCAATCAGTGAGCATTTCACTGGAAAGTGGTTCGTTCCGCTATTGTTGGACCGACATTGTACTCAAGGTGAGAAATCTGTGAATGTAAAAATCTGTGATGTAAAGGGTATTTTAAAATGGTAATAGTCAGGGGGTTATTTTGTTTTTAGCCTTATTTGCTCTTTATTTTCAGGCAGACGATATCATTTTAGATAGATCGAAATGTTTCGTTATCCGTCTACACTAGGCAATAGGAGACCTCCATGTGTGTCCTAAACTAAATATGAAATAGAACAAATTGTTAACGCAGCACGTAAACAAACAAACTGACAGCAGACATTGATTGCTCCACTGGAATAAAAATATAGTCATGTGTATATATGGATATATATAAATCTGTAACCGCTACTGAATGTGAGCGTGATATGTTGTGTATGTCTTGGCTATATCATGAATCGACCTCTGTACGTATGATAGCTGGATTTAGGTTCCAGCCCCCCATGGCCTTGAACAGGATATAAACATATTAAGCCTTATTTTACAGAGGTTGCACTTGTGCTATCTTCAATATTATGTACAGTACAAGAAAGAAGTAATTCAGGGTCCATTGTATATTACATTAATGGGAAAACTCAAACATATATATGCTGTTTGCAATAGCCAAATAGCCCAAGAAACGTTGAAATATTTCAAATCCACAATAGTTTTCTCCAAATTGAACACGAAATGGTAAGTTTCCTGACTGCTGTAGTCTCTAAAAAGATTCCAGTCTTAATGCTGGGCTCTTTAGGACTTTGGATTGACCCTTTTGCTGCTATTACCTGTTGCAAACATGATGCATGGCTATATATACTTTTTGGAAATAGTGTCTAAGAACTCTAGCCCATTCTTAATGGACAAAGGCCTCCAGTTCTGACATATACCTTGGTGTATGTGCTGCAATTAACTTCTTCAAAAGCACACCAGGGATTTCCTCAGTGGTTTGAATCAGGTGACTGTAACAGTCGATCTAGAATGTTTCAGAACTTCTTCATGAACCAAGCCTTGGTTGACTTTGAGGTCTGTTTTGGATCATTGTCCTTTTAGAATGTCCACTGGTGCCCAAGCTTAAGCTTCCTTACAGATGAGATATTTTCTTCTAGGATTTCCTGATGCTTTAAGGAATCCATCCATACAAAGTGCGTGCTGCAGGTATCCATTGCTCAAGGAAGCAAAAAGGCTCCAGAGCATCAAAAAAAACTTAGGCCTTATAAATAACAGACTAGAATAAGTGCTTGTCACTAGCCAGGTTAAATTAGCAACCCTTAATGGTAATCTCAGATTATTAACAGAAACCCTCAAATTTGTGGCCAAGGTCACATATTCAGGAGATGGAAAATCTGAATTTGTACTGATGTGGAGTAGCCATAAACTCAAACATAGCTGAATGAGCAAGCTCACATGACAATTGCCTCAATTGAGCATTTTGAAGAAACAAACTAGGAGTTGCACAGTCAAACCCAAAGAGCAGTAGCTACAATACTCCCCGTTTCATAGTAACAAACAGACAAGGACATTAAAAGTTTGGGACTGTACTACTATAATAAGACTATGAAGGTTTACGCAGCGTTTTAAACACCATCTGATCTGCAGATGTGTGCTCTCATGAAAAATGATTTCCATGTTATCGGTAAATATAGAATTTTCTGTTGAAAGTGAAAAAAATATGTAAATTGTTGCGTGATTTGGTTTTGCAAAGGAATTATCTGTTTTCAGGGTCACCACAGTGGATCGTCTTGTTTCCATCCGTAGTTCACGCCAGTACCTTGCTGGCTAATGTTAACAGTTACAGTATCCGTTAACTCAAGCCCCAGCCGATCTAGTTTGGAAATAATTTTCTTGTTCTGCATATTGATTTAGAGATAGGTATTTTGTCAGACGCTGTCCCTGACACAGCCCCATTTATCTGGGTTTGTGACCGGCACAAGAAGTACTCTGATTTGGGTTACATTACATACTAGTAAAAGTAGAACTTACACAAAAAGCCAGATATACAATTGGGGTTGAGTTATTATGTTCCAAACTGTGGAAGAAAGTGTTCGTAACAATTAAAGCGACACATTAATAAAACTGAGGAAATGTGCTATACAGTTGCTAATTTGGTCTCCATGGGTTTTCTGTCCAGGAAGGTGAAAACTTGCAGGCACCATGGGAGTGTTGTCCACGCTGATGAGGGGTCTGATACGAGGAGCTGACAGGTTGTCTGAATTCACCAGCAAGCGTGGCTCAAGGACGCATAATAAAGGAAGGGGCTCACGGCCCACTGGACTGAAGCTTTCTAGCAATAAGTTTTTACCCATACAGGCCATGGTTCCAGAATTTATGGTACCCGACTTGGAGGGATTCAAACTCAAACCCTATGTGTCGTATCGATGCCCAAGGGGAACAGAGCCTCCTCTCACAGCGCAGAGTGTGTTCAATGAGGTCGTGGCTTCTAAAATCAAAAAAGACTTTGAAGAGGGCACTTTCAACAGAGACCAGCTGGAGAAGTATGGATTGGAGACCACACAGGAGGGAAAGCTCTTTAAGCTGTATCCAAAGAACTCTGTGCGTTGATGGTGCACTCTGGAACTTATTCTCAAAGGGGGGCAAAGACTTCAGATTCTTTTCCCGCAGAAAACCACAGATCCACTGGTCCAACAACCAGGAGAACCCATCAAGAACAGAAAAGACTCTTATATTTAAAAAAAATCAAAATCATTCAAATCGGAGAATTGACTGATCTTCAATGTAGAATGTTGCATTGATCATTGAAAGGATCAGTTGAACAGTTTCATTTACAGATCAAGACAACCAAGTTTGTTTGAAAATGTTCCAAAATAAAAGTTGTGTAGTGAAGGTTTAATCGTTGTTCGGTCTTTCAGAATCCTTCTTCGGAATCCTTTGTTTTAACTATTTCTCTTCATTTACCAAACAAGTGTTCCAGATCACTCTCCATGTTTCCTGCATCTATTCTCCATTGACTTAACATCAACAAGTTTTAGAGCCCTTTTATAAGTAGCTTTAAATCTTAAAACTGGCCGCCCTATTGGAGTGATTAGAGAGCTAATCCAATGACGCGCCTCAACTGGTTTATCGTATCCAGTCATCCAACTCATTTTCAAAATAATGTAACTACAATAAAGAAATAAAACAAAAAAAACAAATTGACTTGAAAGCAACAAAAAAAAAAAAGCACAGCAACAACCCTAGATATTCAAACTCTAGATAGGTCATCCGAGTACGTTTATTGACATCACTTATGCCAGTTCACTTGATCCAATCCTCCGACCAAAGGAATATTTTGTGTTCTGACCTCCGTGTGTGTACCCTGCACGCTGGAAAGTGGAATCTTGCAAATCCCTGACAAGTTATTTTCCCTGCTTTGACAAAGGGCTTCTTTGTCCAGATCTGGGCTGAGGTCCTCAAGTTGGTGACCCCTAATATAAACGGAAATTACTTTCCAAAGGCTACTTCTAATTAAGAGAATTTCAAGTTCATTACTACATGGTTATTCATTTCTAAAAATCACTTGTGTCAGAGTAAAGATATTCCATGTTAAAATAAAACCTTTCAATCTAGCTTTATTGGTCGAAAGTATAAATAACAAAGCAGCAGTAAGACTGGCCTCTACAAATTTTCATTTACAGTGTCTTTGAAAATAATTATTATGGTGAAAAATATTAATGAAGAGCAGGACATTCTTTTAGGAAATGCAAAAAAAAGTTTCTAATTGTTGTCACACCAGGACCCCATTTGTTAAGGTGTCTTCGATCAAATTTGAATTTTGCTTTTAGATGTTTGATCACAGAAAGTCTATAAATGCCATCACCAAAATAGTCACACATTACGTTCCTGTGTGACTTAGGATTGAAATATAGTTGAGAAATTATTCCTGGTCTTGTTGGCCCCTTGGAGCCACTGATTTATCAAAGTCACGCACAAGTTGCGTGGTTTTCTTCATGCTAAAATGTTAACACTTAGGGCAGAGAATTTCCCTTTGAGGATCATTTAAGTTCAGCCACAAATACTGCATGGGTTCCCACACTAAATCATGCTTTAGTGCTCATCCTCAGGATTTTTTTGTGAACAGAGATTCCAAAATATGATGAAAGTTTTCTAAAAAGGCTAAATGGGTGAGTTCTTGCATTGATTTTGTTGTACAAGCATTTTTACCAATTATGATAATACAAGTATACAAAAATGTCATTATGAAAATAGTGATTTCATAATTGCATATACTGTGATATTCTGATATTCTAAAATGTGAAGACTTTATAGTGAAGACATTGAATTGGCTAACAGTGGATAATACCCATGCTGTACTGGGACTACGCATCATGTTTACTTCGGTATTGTATTCGGTTGTGACAGAATACATCTTTGTCAGCCCGTAATCCTGCCTTGTCAAGATTGCTCCGATTTGTTTAGAGCCTCATCTGGAACCCAGTCCCAGCGCCACACATGTAGCATATGATCATAGAATGAGCAGCTTGCCAGCAGACAGGAGCGTGAGCGAGCATCCTCATTGGAGTTGAGGGGCGGACCCACACTAGCAGCGGTCGAGGGTGGTGAAATGCCCTCTGGGATGTACTGTCCTGCCTCATCTTCGAGGGACGCATCAAAGCTGGCAGTTGGAGATTCATACTGGATCCGTAAGTGTCCTCCACTCTCTGTGAGGTGTTCCTTCGGTTCCGCAGCAGGAGGGGAGTGTTGAACTTGTGCCTCAAGGGACAGCTGGGACCAGTCGGCTCCGTACGCCAGGGAATTGTGAAGGATATAGGAGGATACGACAGGACAGGTCCCTCCACCGCCGTCTTGATCATGACAGGAAAGGAATATTTGCTTCAGACAAAAGTCGAAAATAATCAAGGTGTCCATCTGCTGACTGTTTTATAATGTTACCAAGGGATCCCAAATTATTCTGTATAATAGACAGCAGTTTTCAAGTTTTTCCTAAATGGTATAATTTCTTCCATGGCACAGGAAATCCCCCAAATTAGTTTGTGGCACTGACAAAAATGATACAATTAGCCTTTTGTTGCAATGCTCAAAAAACAAAAAAAACCTTTCCCTGGATTCAGTCCAAAAATGAATATATCCGTCCCTACTACCCCTCTACCATATTTCAAGGGAATCTCTCGGGTTATTTTGTTTAAACCTACTAACAGACAAAAGCTGACAGATACATAAATTTGGCAGAGGTGCAACGATCACCTACTTTTACACTGACATTGTTTTTAAGGAGGAAATCTGGAAGCTTCTGGGAAAACTGTTCTTACTGTGGACACTTTACTCAACCTCAACAACTGGAGTAAAGTGAAGTACTGGACTCAGGGTCAGGATCAAAACTAAAAAGCACATACTGATTTAGCATCGTAAAGAATATATTTATAAAGCCAGTTACTTGCTGTATCTTGAGGCTGTATTGATGTCCAACCTAAGATTTAACTTAAAAATCCCATTTCCATATTTGTATACCCTGTATACCCTGCAAGATAATAGACTAAAATGACTACGGTCCATCGTTTCATGGTCAGGGGGATAAAAGGTTCATGCGAACAACCCAGAGAACATACTTGCTTGCCAATCTCTCCCTCATACTAACCAAGAGCTGACTGGCAGTGAAGGATGTGGAAGTCATTGTGCATGCAGGCTGCAAGCAGTAGGTTCTGATCCGTTGGATGCCACTTCAGCCGCCACACTCCCCCACCCATGGGACTTTCAGTAAGAGGCCTGCGCATGTTCCTACCATCCCAGAGCAAAACTTGCTCATCATAGCTGCAGACAGGAGAACAAGACTTACAGTCACATGACAGCATCCTCTTTGGGACGGGCAGCCCAAAAACAAAAGGAAGCAGTGGTTGCAAACTGTTTTCCATTCCAACCATCATCGTCAAAAAATAGCAGGTTACCATACTGGCTTCACTGGGATATCTACCTGCCTGTAGCCAGGATGTGTTCCCGATGTGGGTTACTGTGAATACTGCACACACCCATTGAGTGCCTTCAAAAAATCAGAGACAATACCGTCAGTGTGTTATGCCAAAGGTCCAAATGTTTGGCAATGACATCATCAGTACTCACCCTTTACTGGTAAATGTGGGACAGGAGGGCCCAACCCTAAGATCCCAGCCTTTTAGTTTGCAATCATCTCCACCTATTGGTACGTGACCCAAACGCATCCAGAGAGAAAACCGCGGAGAAGAGTGAACCTATAAATCTTAAAACGGGCCCGCCTTATCTACCAGATATGCTGATTACGCACAAATGCAAGGACATTTCATTATCGTCTTAATGCATCTACCATTATTTTTAAGAAGGTGAACCGTTCAGAACACTTGCTCACAACTCATTTTTAGCTAATTCAAATGATTTAGACTACTCTCACTTTTTAGCTTTGTGTCAAATAACCCAGGCAGCCCGGTTTGGATGCTGAACTGAAGTCTCTACGTCAGAACCTCATGCTGACGACTGAGCAGACGCAGAGCAGCAGGTCTGCTTATGTCATCAGATAAATTTCATCCAACAAATCTTTATGTGGGATGTTGCATTTGTTATACAGAAATGTAATTTTTTTAGTAAGATAAGTTCAAGGAATGGACTTGTAGTTCAAAAGGCTAAAGACATAGTGGCAATCTTGAAAATCAACAAAGCGAGGAGGAGGCAGTGCGTCTGGGTCCGGTTTAGGATCCAGGATTTTGTTTTCAATACATTTCTCAATAAATAAGCTATAGGTATTTGTGGATGTAAGTGTAATGCAGTTGACTATCAATGAATGTGTTGAATTTCATGTGAATGCAGAGATCATTAAACAATTATCGATTCTTAATTGAACGACTGCTCTTACATATCACAGCAGGTTTTTATTAATAATAATAATAATAATAATACATTTAATTTATAAAGCACTTTATATTTGGATTAAATCTCAAAGTGCTAAAGCAAGTTTAAGTAAGTAAGTAGTAAGTAGTAAGTACTTACTACTACTTACTAAGTAGTAAGTACTAAGTGCTTTTGGTAAGTATTACTTGCTTACTATGTAAAGAATCCTATTTTACATGAATTTCACATATACATTTTTAAAAAGCTATTGTTGTGGTTTGGTCTGGAAACTATTTCCTGGTTGCTCTAGTTTCAATGACAATCACATAGGAGGACAAAAAGCGTACAAATTTGATTGGTCCAGACTTTAAAGGAGTGTTACCAGAATACACCAGCTGTGTGTCCCAGTAGGAGAAAGCGGAGATCCAGGCCTCAAAATCATGGGCTTTCCACTGAGACAGAGACGTCAGAGCACCTTCAGCCAGAGAGAGCACACTGATGCAGCCCGCTGAGTCGCTGCACACCACCCGCACATCACTGCTGCTGACACGTTTGACGGAGGACATTTTAAATGAGCTTCCACCGTGGGAAAAATAGATTGACTAACACAATAGTACGACCATAGCTGTAACCTGACTTCACGTTTTCACATCACTGTCCTTAACACACATTACTTAATTTATAACATTACTGCCATATCAAGTTATTAAACATGAACTGATAACCATAACATTGAAACCACCTGCTTAATATTGTTCAGGCCTTTCTTTAGCCATAAAAATATCTCTGTGACGTCGGTGTGTGTTCGGACACCTTTCTATCAGAGCCTGAGTTAACTTCTTCAGCACTATGTGCCACAGTAGCTCTCCTGCGGCATCAGACAAAACGGGCTAGCCTTCGTTCCCCTCGTGCGTGCAATGTTAAGATTGATCGGACATTAGATTGACTATATTATAGTAGATTACTATTATACATTTTCAAAGCACCTTCACTGATGAGTAGTTCATAGCACACACACCAAAGAAAATATATGCCCTAAAAGGATTAAAAATTCATTTGAAACACAACCTTTTTGAAATGAACCCCATTTGACTGCGTGTGAATCGACTGCCATTCATAACTAGACTCAAAAGGTTATGATTGACTGTCCAGACTCTAGAGTATCTTGACTAACGTGGTTACCAAACTTTTAATTCTTTGGAAACGTGGGCAATCTCTATTATTTATTTCCTATTACAAATCTGTTGAATTCCTATAGGCATTTTGAACTGTAGGAAATCTTTACAACTTGCAAATGCTCCCTGAGAGTTGAAATGTATGAATTGGTGAAAATATTGGCTTTCTGCCATTACATGTGCGGCCGAGCTCCCTCACGTAGAGTCCGGTCAATCACATTTGAAAGAGAAAGGCAAAATGTTTAGAGTTTAAGCAAACATTTTTTTTGTCAAAGAGGCCTAAATGATCTCAAATACAGCCAAGTTCTCCTACCAAGTTAAATAAAAAGGTGAATCTGGCAACATAGGACAGTGTCTATTGTTCATAAAGTGTTATATATAAACTGCAGCAGCAGGTGTTCTGGCTTTTGACTAAGATTTACCTGTTCATTCTTCCAGTGGACCAGTCTAAGGACAGAGCCAGTCGCTCTGGTCCCACTTCCAAACTGCTTAGAGTCTGCAGACTGCCGCCTCCTTCCTACTGGATAAACACATCCATGAGTGCGAAAGACAACATCAACAGCTATTAACAGGTAGAGCAGAAAAATAATAATAATAATTTTAATCAGAGTAATAATCATCAGTAATAATCTGAATGCATCACTAGATTTATTACACATTAGGACATGGAACAGTCCTGCCCCTCCTGAGTTAATTACCTTTCCATAAGTAAGATTATTGCTGTTTAAATAAGTGTGTGTCAGTTGCAAGCAAAACTAGCTATTAAAAAATCCCTATTTAATTGGTTGACTCATGTTACACTCAAAACATACCTAATATGAAATAGGTTAAACTAAATAAAACCCCTACGCTACATGTTGCATGTTGTTGACGCCATGTTTAATAGATATTCAAAGATCATGTGCTCTGTCAGTAACATCAATTCTTTAATATGTAAAGGCTTGAAAGAATAGAATGTCTCTGGCTAAGATGCTTCGGATGCCATACTTCTCACCTGACTCTCTGACAGAGAGTAAAGTTGTAACTCTCCAGTGGCGGCTGCCAACCCCAGCACAGCTCGTCCTGAAATCGGCACATGGCACCTAAGATGAACATGTCAATTAATCAACCAAAGGAAGTAGACAAAAAAAACAACTAACTTGACTGATTAAACAGGGTCTTTTACCATTTCAAATCTAAGATGGCGGCCGTGTCCATGCGTTGTAGCTCATTAAGAGGAGGGCTCATCGATCCCTCTCTCCGAAATTCAAACAGGTATAATCGACCCGTCCGGAGCGGGGTAGCATCCGCTTCCCCTTCCTCGAAGACATATGTGAGAAGGACAAATGTCAATCAACACAAACCAGAAACCTTCACATTGGAATTATGAAGTAAAAATGTTGACTTTCTGTGTTTTCATTCATTTTGGACATAAAGAATAAATATTGTATCTTCTATGATGTTATAACTGAGGTAAAAATTCATTAACAGTGGTGTCCTCATAGTTGCCAGGTTCCAACACCTAGGATTACCAAAATGATTAGATAAGCACCTGATTGTGATAACTTTAGCAAACCACAATTATTTTTGCACTCTCATTATAATCTCCTCTATTCATCCGCGTGAAAAAACATTGATACCGAAGAAAAGAGTTGTCATATTTCATCACTCCTTCCTGCTTTTTTCCCACCATTTGATATTTGAGTGGCGCCATCATTTGGTTGGTTCTGATAGCAGTATGGAATTGAATTTGCTTTCCCACCTTAAAGTGATAATCTGAACTATTATGGTAAAACACAATGTAAACAAGATAGATCGCCTCGTGTCGATTCATATGCACCAAATATGGACTAAATCTGACCAAAGGTTGATCAATTATGGCCCGGACATTTTTGAGATAAAGCTCCCCTAGTGTCAGAAATATACACCCTAACTTTCACAAAAACACCCCAGTTCTTCCTCGCACCAAGGTGTACATGAGTCTAAAATTTAAAAAGCTCTAAAAAGATAGTTTTTGAGTTATTGCATTAACACGAAGGATCTGTGGCGGACGCCATGACGATTCCATAATATCCCGCAACTTCTCAGGGATATAATCATCCCAATTTTAAGAAAACAGTAAAAGGTATGATTGCTAATACCTGCGTATAACCTTTTAAAATATTCAAATTAAATACAAACATCTAATGTAATAATAATGTTGTAGATTCTAATAGAATTTGTAACATTTTGTGATATTTTCCAGATGATAAAATGATTTTCTGCGGTTTCATTAGCTGTAGGAGAATGTTCTTGAAGAATAAATAAATACTTAATCGTTCATGTGGAGATGCATGAACTGTATAAATAATTGTGATCTAAAGAAGAATTAATATTTAAAGCTGCCAGACAAATGCAATGCAGTAGAAAGTAAAAATATTTCCTTTTAAAATATTTCATTCTTATTATTATCTCGGCTATTTCCCTCTTAGTGGTCGCCACAGTGGATCCTCCGTTTCTTTCTTACCCTGTCCTCTGTATCTTCGTCTTTCACATCAACAGACTGCATGACGTTTTTCACGACATCTAGAAACCTCCTCTTTGGTCTGCCCATTTTGTACTGCCTGGCAGCCCCATCACTAGCATCCTTCGACCAATATCCATTATCCCTCCTTTTTACGTGTCCAAACCATCTCAATCTGTTCTCTCTTATTTTGTCAGACATCTAACCTGAACTGTCCCTCCAATGTCCTAATTTCTAACCCTGTCCATCCTTGTCAATCCCAAAAATCTTGAGATCATCAACTCAGCCACGTCCAGCTCTGCCTCCTTACTTTTGGTCAGTGAAACCATCCCAAACCATACAGCAGAGCTGGTATCACTATACTTAAGTAAACTTTTGCATTCACTCTAGTTGCTACCCTTATGTCACAGATAACTCCTGACAAACTTCTCCGTCCACTCCACCATGTCCGCACTCGCTTCTTCATCTTTTTCACACTCCGCATTGCTCTACTGCACCTCTTCACCTCCACTCCTTGCATCATCACAGTTACACCTGCCTCCCTTTCATTCACACACATATTATGTATTGCCTTCATTCCTCTTCTCTCCAACTCAAACCTCCACCTCTCCACAGATTCTTACAACTGCTCCCTGCTCTCAATATAGATCACAAAACCCCCTACAAAGTCAAGCAAACATCCCAGTCTATAAAGACTCTTGTCTGACGTCATTTGTCCACCTGTCAACCACCATAGCAAAACTGAGCGGGCTAAGAGCCAATCCTTGATGCAGTCCCACCTCTAACTCAACTGTCACTCCTACAGCACAGCTCACCCCTGTCATACTGCCCTCAAACATATCCTGTCACTCCGGTAATGAAGCATAAATATGAAGCAGCTTAAAATGGAAATGGTCATGGTTAGTAGTAGCACCTCACGATGGCTGCATATTATTTGGACATCTGTACAATACTTGAGTCAATGTCCAGTGTCCACCGCTGGTAACACGTAATACTGATCAGATGATGCGCCATGATACCTTGACGTATTATCTCACCTGTTTCAGTAGTTGATACGTCCCGCAGGCCAGGATGTTGTTGCATGACGAAACGGGACACCATTCCACCGAGTCGGCGCTCAGCTCCGTGTCAAACACCTGTAGATTACGGGTCCTCGACTTCCCAGTCATGACCGCCCGCTCCGCATAACGACAGCGATAGCTTAAAAAACAAAATTATAAGAGTTTAAGAAAGTTAATATGCACAGATATAAAGAGTAGCGTTCGTATGTTACTCTTATACCGTTAATACTACCCAGTTTACGTTACTGTCGTCATCAGAAGATATAAACTGTTAGCTAAACATGCTAAATTTAACGTCTGTAATCTCGCACGGTATAAGCTACCAACAATGACACTTTTCAGATGGTGTAGACGATTTCCAACAAGTCCACAAAATGTCAAAAATTCAATTAATTGATTTCCGATAGATGCATTTATACGAAACAAAAAATTATAAACAAAACTTACACGTGAGGTAGTTCGACTCTCTCTGCGTCGTTACGTCACCGACGTTCGTGGAGCGACTTCTTCTTCAAATGTATGTCGATAGTAAGCCACATTTGTGCATGACCGCCACCCTCAGGTCTGGAATATTTACTACAATCATTTACAGACTTATTCTTCTTTTAGCTCTTCCCTATCAGGAGTCGCCAGTGCCCCAGCGGCTCTGCTGTCACACCACATAGAGTTTATTCTACCCAAAGCACAGGAGAATCTACTCAACCCACAAATAAACAGTAAATCTTGTAGATGTAACATGCATACACAATAAAAACATTTTATTATAGATGATTTAAAATGGAGAGAAACAGTATGACAAATAGTAATATGAAAAGTAACTGCAGCTGTCAGACAAATGTAGTGGAGTAGATTCTACAGCATTTCCTTCAGAAATGTAGTAGGACAGAAGTATGAATGCATTCAAATCTAATTAATCAAGTTTAAGTACCTCAAAAATAGCCTTACAAACAGTACCTGAATAAATGTTCTTAGCTCCTGCTCAGTACGGAAAAGTCATATTCATATCTCATACATATGAGACAAATGCATACATATCTTTTTTGAGGGGTTTTACAACATTCCACTTACATCAAATAATTGACAGATCTTTGTATTCTTAATAAGATCCCTCTTTCCCCTTCATACAGTTCATAAAAACAACTCTTACTTTTTACAAATTTTTCGCTCCCACTTTTAACTTCCCCGTTCACATTTCCTCATTATAAATAACATTTAGTTTAACCTTGTCTATCCTAATCTCAGCCCTGTAATGTCCTGTTCTACATCTGTATCATCCATAGAACATCCAATTCTTTGTGCTGTTGTTCCTGCCAAATTTTTCTTACAAATCCTCATATTTGTTGAATTTCAACAAATGATATGAAGGTCATATCAGTTTAAACAAATCTATGTCTTAAGATTCGTCTGAACTGATATGAACTATATTCGAACGTCTTGCTTATCTGCAAATTCATTTTCATAAGCTCAAACGTTTGGCCACCCAAACAAATTCAACATGCAAACCCAAATTTTGAATCCCCTATATAAACACCATTACATTATAAAAGGTCTCATCCCCCACCTGGGGTAAAATATTGAAAACTCAATAAGAGAATATTTACATTATTTCACCATCACTGCCTTCACATCTTCCCACTTTTATGTCATGATGTATGGTTAGGAATTCTGCAGAAAAAACTGATATATTGTCACCCAATTGGTGGACAAAAACTCAATGCGATGATGTTGATAGACCTTAATTTCTATCATATGTCAATGTGAGCAAAGTCATATGAAACTTACCTAAATTCAAGTAAGCTAAAATGTATTTAATACATAAATTAGAGAAGCCATTAATGAGATGATCACCTTTAGGAGCCAAACGATGGACTATTCGACTATTCCCTCTAAATGGATGACAAGTGTAATGCAATGTGCCCCCATTGGCTGGGGCTTAAAAGTTTGGGTAGGCAGAAGTCTATTTTTACAAACATCATCCGATTTTATTTTGGCAGTTTCGTACTAATTTAGTGTTATAAGCTATAGCCGAAGAAAATTTCCCTCATAAACACTTGATACAAGTAATTGTAATTATAATTGATATAACCATTACGCCCTTTCAAATCAGTAATGAAATACGGATACAAATAATCAGCTCTGACACAAAACAATTGAATAAACAAAAGTTCAAAAACCGGCCAGCCAGTTAGTCCGAAAAAGGATATCAGCGGGGCTAACGCGTCAGCATTCAGCCTGATCTTAGCGATGACTGAAATACTTTTACGACTTTTTAAAAGTATTTACAATATAATCAGGGAGAAAAATCAAGATTTTTGACTTGTTTTTTTATTTTGTAAGAATTATTAAAATGTACAAAAGGACAACAAATACAACAGAACAATATATTATTTGAGCCTGGTTGTGGGGTTTTATCTCCCTCTGTGGTCGGTGAAAGAGAGTCAGTGGTCAAAGTGAGAAAAGCATCAGCCCCAAGCTAAGGCTCCTGAAGGAACATGTGAAGTTGGGACATTTGATTTTCTCCTGGGGACTTTGCCAAAGTCCACAGAACTATTGTTAATACAACATAATATTAACATTAACAATAATAAAAATGACAATGAGCAGCTGATTGAGACCTGGTGGAGCAGAAAAGTCATTCAGAGCCTGATGGAGCGACATCATAATTGCTGATATTGCAAGTAAATCTCCTCAAACAGATGAGCCGATGCTGCTTCATCTACCAGGCAGGTGCTGTGTTCGCCAGTCGTCTCATTCGCCTGTGGAGAAAACGGGAATGAGGTCAACAATTACAATCATCGGCAGCAGTAGTGAGAAGAACTGATCTCGTATGAGGAAGGAGAATTTAGACGGACTCCATACCTTTGGTACTGTAGGGCTGGGCGATTAAGACTTCAAATCACAATCTTCTTACTGTCTTTTACCATGACTAACAAACAATTATTTAATTTTTTTTAATTTCGTTTTAACTTTCTGAAAAGTTTTCTGTTCAGTCTTGCACTGTAAATTTGCTGTATTATGAAGAGCAGGGAGTCCAAAAGGCTGATTTATCTGGTGATGTCAATGGAGGCTCCAGAGCTGTATTATATTAAGTATTAGCCTGTATAAGATCAACATTATTCACCAGGCAAAAAGTAATGAGGAGGGTTAGAGAAGAAGCTATAAAAAAAAAAGAAGCTATTTGTAGGAGGGTTATTCAGGAAGAGGGCTTAGCGGAAACTCCAAGTTGGTTAAGCCAGAGATGAGAGAAATTCTGGGTTTTTCTGTTCAAGGAAGTGGGTATAGTTGAGTTCTGAGTCAGTTGCAGTGGTTCCTTATTCTGTTAACCTAACCTGCTAATTGGCAGGTTCAAACAAGGAGGTTGAGCTTGTTCCTGACTCCTCCTCCTCCTCCTCCTCCTCCTTAGCCGAAAGTAAAACTGTCAGACATGACTTGTCCTTTAATCATTTGTCGCGTTAATAGATTGACGTCTGGAGGGAACTGAGAGTCCTTTAATGTCTGTGCTTTCTTCCACGATTTACCAAAATGATTTTCTCCAACCATGCATCTCATACCAGAGATAATCTGAGTTTGTGAGATGACACTGTGAGATAACACTGCCAGCGCTATTTAAGCCATAATTTGGCTTAAAAATCGCATTAAATCTCATTGCGTAATCAGCGTAAAGTACGGCGACCACAGCGTCTCACTGGTTGCCATGGTGAATCAAAGTATCTAAGCTCCATTGATGACGGCTTTTGAAAGTCCACGCATGAGTTCAACTCAGTGTTCAGCAACTCTGATTTGAACCGATTCCTATCAGGTGTCCTGAAACCAGATTTCACAAGTTTCTCATCTCAGGCTTGGTCAAGATCGAGCTCAGTCACCAACTCATGGTAATTTAATTCTGCTTATTGAAAAAGGCCCTCTATTCCAGAGCTGTAGTGAGCAAACCAGCTCTCACCTCGTGTTTCTGTCCTGATCTCTGATCTTCTTCTCCATTTCTGCATCTGTCAGCGTCTCCAGCAGGGGGCACCACTGGTCAGCATCGCCTGTGTTTCTAATCGCTATTTCCACTGTGGGTAGGGGGTTTTCACTGCAACACCAAAATAAGAACAAAAAACATGAAATATATATATATGTTTATTTATTTTCTATCTTTGAGCATGTAAATTGAGAAAATATTTGCATTCGATTCAGTTTGTAGTTGAATTGCCCTAAAACTGGAATATTCAGGACATATTGCTGGGTATTTCAACATAAAATGCTTAATATTAACAGTGAATGAAAACATGCATTCAATTCAGTTTTATGGAAGTTCGGTGCAAGTTTATGAGAGAAACTCAGTTTGCAGGTACAAAAAGCTTGTCACAATCAAAGACAAAGAATGGACTTCTAAATGTAGTACCCTTACATGATAATCTTAAAGCTTCAAGCGTATATGTGAGATTTAGTTTTAAGTACAATGTTTTAGCAAAAAACAGAATTTTTTTTCTTCGGTTTGAAATAGTTATATGACAATGTTGTGAAAATATTTCTAGTAAACATGATCAAACAAAAACAACCGAAAACGCTGTAGTAAATATATCAGGCCAGTGATTGGCGGCGTAACTTTTCAATAACATCGCTTATAAGGACTGAACAGGAAGTCTAGACGTCACTGTAATCATGTAACAAGTCTACAGTATCCTAAAGGAACATGATAAACTCAACAGTGTCCGAAAGCACAAACAAAACAAGAGATTCCAATAAAATTGTTGTCTGGATGTGACTATAAGGCTGAAATCCTGACAAACATGAGCGAGGAGGGGCAGTGATATCTGTTTTCACAAGTATTGCGTTTTGCCAGTTTACAAAACAACGGAAACAAAGGCACTTTCAAAGTATTACACTCTGGAACCCGCTTTCAAAAGTTAAGTTAAGTACTTTCAGTGCAGTTAACCATTAGGATACCGGCCTATAGATGGAAACAGGTGATTTGCTTTGGCAAGGCAGAAAGGAAACAGCCGAAAGATGAAGGAAAAGAAGTACCTGAAGGCATATGTCCTCTGGTGCCAGCTCAGCTGACCGCGGATACTGTAGGAAATGGTAGTCACAAACTCTCCACCCAGGCCGAGTTCAGAGCAAAGCTTCAGAGCAAACTTCTCTGGAGAGTTCTCCCTCTCAGACAT
>VRLP01002782.1:0-78624 GCA_009660295.1 Lophius piscatorius | reverse complement strand
CTTCTATATGGGTGAACCGCTATCCCAATATTGAAATGTGGAGTCCCAATAAAAACTTTTTGGGGATTGAACGAAAAGTGGACACTATTTAAAATATGTACAAGGTTTCCAAAAAGCTGGACTCAAACGCCTTGTCAGTCATGACCACTAACCTAACTTGGCCCCTTTAACGTGATCATCCAATCAGAGCTGAGCAAACCTAACAGGGCAGCGGGTCTGTCATGCTCTGGATTCCTCCGTAATGCCGTCTGTGCACACGTTAGAGAAGAGTGAGTCACGTTTATGTGCTCTAACATAAGATACAATTGCAGAAATGTCTATAGAAGTTTACTTACATTCATACCTGAGTGTCGCTTTCAAGCCCAAGGCCCACATTGTCAACCATGAGTTTGTAGAATCGCAGGTTACCTCAGGTTAAATCCACTGTGTAGTATTTTCTATGTGGAAGCTAGACCTTGATGTTATCAGAGTTTAGGCTAAGGTTAGCAGTCCTGCCTTGCTGTCTCTTGGATTTGGATAAGTTCAAACTCACGTAACCTTGTTCCTTTGCTGAGACGGTGCCACTTTTGTCAAACATAGCCTTCTATATGGGTGAACCGCTATCCCAATATTGAAATGTGGAGTCCCAATAAAAACTTTTTGGGGATTGAACGAAAAGTGGACACTATTTAAAATATGTACAAGGTTTCCAAAAAGCTGGACTCATTAGAGGCCTTTTGTCTTGTGTTGGTAAATGTTAAAACATACTGTTTGACAGTAAAAGCAAGTATACAAACTAAGCAGAACATCAGGTTTATCAGCTCCATGTTTTGTGGCATTTAGCTATATTTGAATAATAGATAAGAGTGTAAACATAAACTGTATATACTGTGCCTCCCTTAATGATGAAACTCCTTTCGAAATGGGGTTTCATCATAAAAAGATTGAGAAACTTCTTACGATTATTTTCTTTTGAACAAATAAATGCAAATATTCAAGAATAATGGGGCATCAGACGCGACCGACTTCATTAAGATTCTTGTGCCAGAAACAAAGACGAATGCGCCGCCTCAAATCAAACAAAGCAACTAGCAACTTAGTCAGCAAATCAGCCTATTTTGCTAAGAGAAAACAAGAAAAACAGAATAAACAAGTTCGGATGAGGAAAGGCAGGGAAGACGCGGTCAACATTGGCTGTCTATGCTTCAGAAACAATTGGAGGTGAGATGCAGGTTTACTATTTACTTCAATGTTTACTGTTGCCTGGTAGCACCATCGGCTTCTCCGGAATGTCAGAAAGTACTGACGTGTTTATCTTCATTCAAACCGCTAAATATCATTATCATCAAAGCTAACCCACTGTGTCCAGAAGTGAACCTTGAGATGCAAGACTGGGTCAATATCTACATTGGTAACATGACACCAACCACAGTTCCAGACCAGTTGCTACCTCGGATTGTAGGGCGGGCCGAATCGGAGCGAAGCAGAGCCCATGTTAAGGGGTGTGTTAGAACAAAATGTCGCCTACCATATACCTTCATGACTGAACTGTTAGCTAGCAGGGTACCAGTGGAAATAGTGGACAGAAACAGATGATCCGCCTTGATAACCGTGAAAGGAAGCAGTCAAGAGACAAAGAAGAAGAGGTAGCGCTTTGCTATTACACAAGGAAAATGTGTTTCCACACCTACATATATCTTTATGTGGACATTTTTGGCTTGAGACATAGTCAGACGTTTTTAGCCTTACTACCTCCACCAGTTTCTAGAAGCAGTCGGCGACGCCAGGATTCCAAACACCCAGGTCCAGGACCCTCAGTCGCCTACCACCCGTACTACTTTGCACCCGACCCCAACGCTGATCACTGCCGGTGGTGAACCCACAGAGTGGGGGCTCCATGAAGCCTCTTTGGGCTGAGGCTGGCCTAGCCCCATGGAAAAAAGCCTTTACCACTCCCCAACAAGCTCACCTCACAGGTCAGGCTCCAGAAAGGGCCCGGGCTCCCTTCACCAGGTGAGATGTCACAATTCCCTCAAAGCCACTCCTCATCTGACCCCTCCTCTGAGACTACTTTGCCTTGGGAGACCCTACCAGTGGCTCACACCCCGGACAACACAACACCCAAGATCACAGAGAAAAACACATTTGGATGTGTGGGCCTAGGAAGAACTAGAACCTCCCCCAGTGACAGTTGGAAATGCCTACTGTACAGTTTCTGTACTGTATGGTGTCATTTTAATGTATGATTCAAAGCCAAATATGATCAGTTCTTGTCGTTCTAGGGACATTCCTAGTAAATGGACTTCAAATTAGGTGCGGAGGATCCATCTCTAGACTTTAGACTTAATTGTGCCCAAGGGGAAACTCTTTTCCAGAGCGCTGTACATGTCAGATCACACATTAAACACACTAGGACACAATGTCAGAAGTGCAACAGCAACAACAACAACAAAGATGACATCAGCTTGTGGACAGCAGTCCACACTCAGGTCTATTAAGCAGAGTTTACTGTTCAAGGCGGTGATGACCGCGTGGATCAAACTAGAGGTGCTTGGTTAAATCACAAGACCCCAAAGGAAGACCCTTCTTTCAGAGGGTGAAATCAATGAGAAGCATTGAGGATCAATTCTTCTTGGACACCTGACACATGTAAGAGGAGCCTCTAAAATAACAGTTCGGCTCTTTACACCACACCAAGCCCAGCAGGAAACAGAGAGAGGCATGCCACGAAGTAATGGGAGTAGCACATGACACAACTTATCAGTTTGAGTTAGAAAACTTCCTTATTATAGTAGTAGCATTAAAAAAAAGTATGACGCATGGCACTGCAAAGCCAAGACAGAAAAAAACAACATCAACAGAAGGTGTCAGCTAGAACTCCAGGATCAGGATCCACCTGAGCTCCTCCCATTAGCGTACACGGCCCCTCCTCGGCCATAAACACACACAGAGCTTCCCATGCTCCCTCCGTACTCACGGGTGAGGTGCTCCCTCCCTCCCACTAAGCCTTGTGAGCCCTGCCCCCAGTGCCTGACCCAGTCACCAGCATCCCTTGCTAACCTTTGTCCCCTTTTTCCCCATTCAGCAAACACCATGCATCACTGTCACCCTCCTTCTCCTCGTCCGCGCATTCATCCCACCATCCGCTTAGCAAAGACCCCTCATGACTGCCTACGAGTCCAAGCATCTTGCTCACAACCCTCCCGCTCCCCTTGGTCCCTTGTGAGCAGGTTGCAGGCACGTGTATGTCTGCACGCGTGCAGAGACTCAGGCCACAGATTTGACTGTAAATCTGTCAGGAGAGGGGTCTTGTGGAACGACGCGGGCTTCTGGCCGCCACCCCTGTACTCGGGCAGAATACAGACATTTCAGCCTTAGAACTGAAATGATTTGATTAAACCACTTACACAAAAAGAATCAGCAAAACGTTTTTGATACTTAATACATCATTTAATGCTTCAGGAAGAAGCAGCTGCTGGTTAAATCACAGATCAAGAGGTGACAAACGCCACCTAGATTGAGTGCAGAGGGAACAGCATGGCTTTCTGAGTCACCTCATTTTACTGCAACATTATAAATGCGAAACAGAATAGCAAAATGGGACAATAATTATTGGACATAATTCATTTTTGTAAATTAACTGAGTGCACACCTGTCAGAGTAGTTCACAATCAAAGATTAATTTCTTTATGGGGAGGTGTGTGCCTCTGCACAAAGATGAAATTCATTACTGTCATTTATCAGGCAAGAACTTATTAAAAATGAATATATTAATAATATCTAGATTAAGATTCTCAAATATGAGTGTTTTGCTGATTTTCTGAATATCATTAGGTTTTTTTGGCTTTCTCTTAGACAAAAAAAAGATGTCAACAGAGATTCTACGGGGAAAAAGTAACGTCTATATCAGGTGATACTGTTTATCTATATTTAATGGGGATTTTTGTCAGAAACCAATATGGTTGTATTCATTAATTAATAGAAATCAAATAGTTCTACCTTTGTAATTTTTCTTTTTTTTTTATTTGACTGATGATAAAATTATTTTTATCTGAAAATACGAATAAACCTTCCTCGTAACTTCGTCACATGTGTGATTCAGGTTTGCACATGTCAAGGAGTTAATTGCTGGTCGATAATATGAGAAAACACTTTTTATGCCTTTGCTGTCATGTGACGAAAATGACCTATGAGCTCTTGTGACAACATTAAACCATCTGAGACAGGAACAATACCACTGACATATTATGACAAACCTGGCCTGTTGTTGTTGTGTCTGTAGTTAAGTTTTTAATAAAAAGCAGTTACTTCAAACATTGCAAACATAAAATTGTCCTCATTCACTGAAGCCAACCCATTGAACTAATTGTTATGTTTCTCAAAATATTCCTGAGCCATTTTTTGCATTCTGGCAGGATGTACTATCTAACTGAAAAACGTGACTGCTATTATGGAATATGGTTTCCATGAAGGGTTTACTTGGTCAGTAACAGTAGGTGGGTTTCCATGGACAGCCTAATTTCGATTAGATTCGGAAAAGACGTCTAATCAGAAAGAAAATGCTGCATTAAACACCCCTTTCGGAATGGAAAGAACATTTCTGAATTAGATTTCATTCCCTTGCAAGGAGGTAGCCAAAATCCTATTGGAAATCCTTTCCGATAGCCCGTCGCTGCATGTAAACGCTGTATCGGGAAGCTTTCCGTTTGAGTTGTATCTACGCATGCATAGCGTTTTGACGTAATGCTCTTCTAAGTTTTTTTCAGCGCCGCGATGCATTTTAAATACGCCGACTTCAAAACAGTCCCGGTCTGCATCGAAGAGTGATTTATTCATTGCAATTGAAATATTGTAACATTTTTGGAGTTTTTGATGGGCGAAAAGTCACTTTTTTGTCATATTCTTCTTCTGGGCGCCTGTTGGCGGTCGACACCTAGCTCACCGAAGCATTATCGCCACCTTATGAACGGGAATGTGGATCGTCTGCGCATGTGTGAAAGCGTTTCCGATTCGGTGAGTCGATGCATGTAAACACCAGGTCGGAAAAGATCACAAGACATGTGAACAGGCGACCGACATTGCAATTCGGAAAAGTTTAATTCGGAAAGGAGAAAAGTGTCCCATGTAAACCCATCCAACAATAATTTAGTTTGAGGTGCCTTCAGCAGTGGACATTCGTCCGCATGGGCACTCTGACATGCCTTCGGCTACGCAGGTGCATACGCAGCACTCTGCAATGCTCTGCGTGTTTTGGAACCTTAATTTCAGAATCCAGAATTGGCAATTACTTCTTTATCAATTTTACACAAGATCTTTTCCAGGATCGAACAACACAGACTATCCTCATGCTAAACGAAAACTTGGGCGTCCACGATCCTGTCACAGTCAATCATTATTAGAGCACTTTTGATAGGAACTAACCACTACATGCTACACACCCCCACAGGACCTGCAGTTCTGGAGATGTTCTGACACAACCAAGCCGCTACAATTTGTCCCTTTGTCAACGTCACTCAGATCCTTTCACTTCATATTTTTTCTTCTTCCCATACATCAACATCGAGAAAAAAGGTTCACTTGTGTCTAATACATCCTATATAATGACAGGTGCCATTGTAATGACATAATATTCACTTCACCTGTCATGTCAGTGGTTGCGATGCCGTGGCTGATCATTGTATTCAATAAAAGCAAAGTAATTTACTCTTAAGCCTTTTTCTCATGTAATAAAAATATAATGACACGTTGATATATGATCAGAATTCCAACCTTATTGTAATTAATTCAACCTTACATCTTCCCTTGTGCACACTGGCACACAAACCCTCTGCATTTCTTCTATTCAACTACTATTTGCACACAATAAAGAGGTTACTACTCAGTGTCAGATAGTGGTAAAGCTCTGGTGTCATGCTCAAGGACATAGTGCTTTTCGTGCACATACACAGACGCACAGCAAATGACTATTTGAGGGATCAGACACTGGACCTTCAGGGTTACAGGAGCATGTACATGCAGAGGACCACGTTGCTGCCCCCTGCAGATATACAGTGAGGCGCATCGTGAAGGATGGAGGAGATGACAGGAGAGGAAGGAAAAACGTAAAAACTGCAACCGTTCACTCATTACCTTAATATTTTCATGATAATGCGTGTCCCTGTATGACTTGGAGACAGACAGCATTGGAGTCGGCGCACTTTTTTCTTTTTTTTTTTATCAACGCTCAGCAGTCCGGACAGTCTGGATGACTGACGCTCAGCATCGTCTGCCTCCTACTGCCTTCAACGATTAAGCAACCAAAACCCGTCAAAAAAGAATACACCAGCAGCGTATTTTGAGCATGATGTACATGATATAGAGCGGATACTGTTTACATTTACTTTCAACATTCCGCTTTAAAGACAGCGTCGGGCTGAGCTGTGGCACACTTTCCACCACGGCCAGTGAAAGGCAGCCGACTGAAAATAGTTAACTAAACCATGTTTGCGTGTTAAAGCGTGAACACGTTAGCGACAACTGTGTCTGATAACTCCCAAAGAAATGTCCTGGATCTATGGGAAGCAGTGATGATCCACCACCAGCTCGTGCGTAAACTGGCCAGCTTGCGTGATCAAGTTAAGTTAATCAAATCTGTTAAAGTTTGGTTCGTTTTGCAAGACCCACACACCTGCACCTGGCGTGCACCTTACCGTCGTCATAATCAGGTAAGTAAATCTTTGCTGTCAAGGGCTAAATGACCATGCACTGTGCCCTCTCTACGCACCGTACCGATGCCAGCACTGTGCGCCCAAGTCTGTACGCTACATTTCCGTCCTCTTTCAAAATACAAACCAAATTCAAAGTCGAGATAAATTAGCTTCCTGGCAGCAAACACGCAGAGCAAGCTTACCTTGTGAACGTATCTCTTTCCCGGGTTGATAATTTGTTCTTTACACCGTTAACTCCGCCATCTTCGGCACTGTTTGTTTAAATGGGAAACACTCCCGAAGCTCAAGAAGCCAGTTCTGTAAGTTGAGGATTCGCGGGGACTTATGGGTAACCGAGTTCAATAGAGCGGAGCGATTTAATGTGACTTCCTCTTCAAACCCGGAAATAGACTACAGGCAGAGCACCGCCGCAGGGGGGAGGCAGAGCTGGTGAGAATGGTGGGGGGCAGTAACTGTTTGTCTAGCAGGCTACATTCTATGGAGGACGAAAAATGACAGAAGGAAAAATAAACAAACATTTAAATATAAATATAGGCACAAATAAATAAATACATTCAGGTTATTGGAAAGGAAAAAGTTAAATATTTCTGTATTTAGGCCTATCTATTTTTTTTTATCAAACGTTTATTCATGCATCTAAACAACTATTTATGTATTGTTTATCCGTTCATTTCTACATTGATTTGCTTATTTCCATGATTCTAAATCTGTTCATTTATTTATCCTTTATGTCATTCTCTTGAATATTTGATTTGAAATTGTCAGATTTAACAGAACATAAACATAAATTACAAAAATATGACCCATCCATGTATGACTTAAGTCGGTAGTGAAAGAAAAAGAGTAAAAAGACACATAATCAAAATATAAGGTAAATTTATTAAGAAGCTAATACAACTAATGGTGCGTCACAGTTCCATGTTCCAAAATCAAGTTCTTATTATTACTTTTGCCACCTTACATATGTGGAAGTTTTAGTTTTCTATAGTTCTAAAATTTCCTTCAGATTGACAAGCATCAAACTTTTTGATTTTTTTGAGTAGTAGTGTTCATGCAGCAGCATCACAGATGGTAGTGTAGGCAATGAATATGTATGTATATATATATATATATATATACATACATACATAAGAAGGACAGAAAAATTACACATGTACATTAAAATAAAGCAATAAAGTGCATGTAAATATAAAGATAACGGAAAGAGTCTGATCTCCAATGGCATATATAAATATAAATTACGATAGTCCAGTTGCAGTTGTGCAATTAGAGGAACATATGACATTGCTGTGAATACCAAGTTTAATAACTGAACACAACATCTATAAATAAGGACAGAAACCTACAAATCATGTCTAAATCAGTAGACAAGAATTTTCATTTTGCAACCGTGCAACAAGTTCTGTGAATAATTTCTTTTACGTGTAAATGGCAACTACATCGGATGCTCACCTCGATGACTGGCATGTCCACAACCCTTTATGCGAAGAGTAGAAGACGCAGAAAAGCAAGAACTATTTCTCAAAGATCAAACAGTGGTTCACCTGCGGAACTCAAACACAAGCTGGCGCTGCCATATCCACCGGGTCTCCCTGTAAGAACCATCACTGTAGGAAAAAGGACATCTTATTCCTTCGACAATGTGGGTTACTACTGAGAATTTCCGGTAAGAAATGGATTATATATCTACAGAGCCCAGTTGAGAACACTGACCTCCCCATGAAATAAAAAAAATTTAAACGAATGCTGACATAGTAGATCGCATTTTACTAATACACACATTAGCTTTAATTTTTTTGGGCCATTTCCCCACCTAGTCTCTACATTGCTGAAGGAACCTGGTTGAACATCTTTACGTAGTGCAAGATTTGTAATAATTCACGAGACAGGGGTTTGGTCATATTTGACTTATTTTTGTGAGAAGTATTGAGTCTGAAAACTATGTTTTTTTTAAAGAAAGCAAAGTTTTTGTGTCAAACTAATCCCAAATCATTATTCACATGTTAAAATCAAGAATGACACAGCTGGGGGCAACATGACTGGGATTGTGCCACTGGGATACTGGAGTTGAGGAAGGCCGATTAACTCACCAGGGCAGTAAATGGTCACCATTCCACAAAAATATATCTACTGCAGCTTTATGTCGCCAGGGTTAGGACAATTGCTCGTGCTTTGGTCGACCATGTGTAATGACCCAGAATCGAGATCGACATATCCACCACTTGTACATCAGAAAGTCTCCGACCATCCGCTGCTGCAGCAGCACGGAGCATCAGTACCCGTAATTATTCTGTATATGTTGAAACAATAAGAGATTGTCTGAGGCACGATGGACTTTGGGCCAAACCATCCTAAACCGGCTGCATCCGGTGTCTGGAGGAGAGTTACATCACAGATGTGAAATGGCTAGGGTTGAGCTCAGACCTACTTTATAAAAGAGTGGGGGAGCGTTGCCTGAGCTGTAATCACTGCTGATAATTACTGACTCCATTTGTGTCACCAGTTTTTATTGTGCTTATGTTTTTTTGGTATTTATTTTTCTCGCTGATTAAATTAACCCTTTAATGTGCTGCTCAACTGTTTGGTTGAACACATTTTGAGTCACTCCTTCTTATTGAAAATTTTTGATTGAACCTGTTTATAATATGACCCAGAGGCAGCATGTAAACGCTAAAGAGTAAGGGACCACGGTTGGAGCCATGGGGGACACCACAGGTCAAAGGGGATACTGAGGAGGAGGTTGTAGCTACAGGAATGATAACTGAGAAAGTCCCATTCAATAAGAAAGATTTATTTTTTGGGGCAGATAAAAAGCATGTCAGGACATAAGAAACATAATTGTGTGACTCAATAAATCCAAATTAAGCCAAATAATGGTCAAATAGTTGTCTTTTCCAATTTTATTCTTTTTATTCTTAATTGATTTCACTTTATGATGAAGGTAGAAACAGTAAACTATAATCTCATTAAAATTGTACACAATTTTGAGTGTTTAAAAACATGAATGACCAAAGATATTTTTTGTAGTGTCTAAGATATTCAAATAACAAATGACTCAAAGAAATAAAATATTCAAAGAATTTTTTTTTCTTTTTTTCGTGGTGAGGACATTTAAGGGTTAAGATCGTCAAAAGGGTCAAAAAGAAAAACATACAGTGTTTTTTTTTCACACAAACGCAATCTACCAAAGTAAATGATGCATTTGTGAAATCTTTTTTTTATATAAGACATGCTTATCTGTTAACTGTAACAAATAAGTAATGGTAAAGTTCCATTCCGTGAAACATTGTTTGCTCTAACAGCTTTTTCAGGGAAAGTCTTGAAACTCGCTGCCTGATCACTTGAAATCAGTTGCAAGTTCAAATCTTAATCCAGCAACAAACATATACCCAAATTTAGATCTTCGGTCGAGTTTTGCAAATTAGCCTTCGCTTTAGCACTATGTAATTTGTATTGGATAACTGTATATTAACCCCTATCAAATAACCTAGAAATAAATAAACCCAGACAGTTTGATGTATCCACAAACTCAGTTTAGATTCATTTCCACACATGATTCCACTATCTGTGTCCTTAAACTTTGCCCAAGTTGTGCAATCCATCACAGCGAACATCCAGTCTGCCTTTATTTGCGTCACACACAACATTGTCGGAAGATCGATACCACAGTACTGGGTTTGTTGCGCTGTTCATCATTACTTCTGCATGAAATTACCGTCTTATTTATCATGCACAAGATTAAGTTCATTATAACATTCGATATTATTAGAATATATTTAATATATTATTAATATTAATCTATTATCAAAGTAGTTCATTTTCCATCAATTGACTGATACATTTATCATATAATCCTGATATCTGACTTTCTTAAATATTTATCTAAAAACTGTATTTATAGTGTTGGCTTTGAGTTATCCAGTGTATAAATATGTTTAAGTTTTTTGTGATTTGTTATAGAGAAGTTATTGTTGTGAAAAGTTGGACCTTTTGCTCATATTTAGTTTTTTTTTTGTGTAACAGGAACCCTCAGCTGATTCACTTAGAAACAATATTCCTGTTAAGGCTACATTTGCAGCCACACAACGGTAGAAACAGGAAACTCAATCCAGCACCTTTTAGTTAAGTTTAGACATCTTTTCACACCCCCACTGCTCTAACACAGACACATTAATGAAGACACATAATTCTCGACTGCATACAACATAAACATGGTTTATTCAGCATTTGTGGGATGTCCATTATTTATGTTTGTAACACACACATTTAGTTTACTTTTGTATGTTCAAGTTACGTTAAATTAAGTTGCTTCAGTTTTACTGGTGCTGGATGGATGATCTGTTGCCGAGTCATTTGGGCTAAAGATGGAACCCAGGAAGCAGCAGACTTTTATACAGGAAGTACTAATCAGGCTGTACCATCAGGCTCAGACCTCAGAGGGGGGATTGATCTGATTAGATGAGTTATTCTGTTAATTTTGTTTGCTTTGTATTTGTCATTTGGCTACATTTGGATTTAGTTTGTACAATGATTATATTAAATATCAAATAGACTAAGTTATGTTTATTTATGTAGTTAATTAGTGTTTTAGGGTTTTGTTTTTCCTCCCGCTTGTATTTATTTGGTTCTTTCATTGTCAGGTCTGTTGTTCTCTGTTACATAATATGTTCATAGTGAGTTCCATTATGTAAATTATTTTTGCTTCATTGTTTACGTAATCCTGAGTTTAGTTCTGTTTATTTTACATCTTTTATGGGCTCAACACTGTACTGTTTATTTATTTATTTTATAAATTTTCCTTATTTTTGGGTAAAATAAAACCCTTCCATTCAAAATATACCTGTGAGTCTACCAGCTCGGCTCCTCACTGTGCCCAGATTCAGACATAAAAAATAAACATTACGTGAATTCCTTACGTAAGAATATGAATAAGATGACAGACGATAATGAAAACAAATAGGTCAAAAACAGAGATGTAATTTTCTTCAAAAGTCAACATAATGGAGATTTTGTAATGTCCTTTTTGTGTCATTTAAGTTGCAACAAAATGCCATTTTTTCTTTCAAAACATATTTTTCTTCTTCTTCATTGAGCAGACAAATGTTAAAATGTCACTTCACATCCTGTAACCTTTTGGTTTGTGTCCTTGATGCAAATGTGACTCCTCCTAGCCACCCATCTCTTATAGATGAGGCCCATATGTGGGCTCCATATGTATGCTGGCAGGTCAGCGAGAGGCCATGACGTTGGAGCTGGGTGGCCTCTGAACTGGGAAACGTCGGCACAGCGCCCTGTCTGCTGCCAAGATATACAAGGCAGCGACAGATAGCAGCAAAGTCCGTCACTATGGTGATGCCAGACGGACGAGAGCACAGATAGATGCATAGATAACACGCGCGCGCGCGCGCACACACACACACACACACACACACACACACACACACACACACACACACACACACACACACACACACACCCACAGGGAGTGCAGCTTCTATAGTGTCAGTGACAGTGGAAATGAAAGAAGATGGGAATAGGAAGGAGACAGAGAAATGAGACAAGATGATGAGATAGCAGAGTTTAGTTGAAAGCCGTTTAAGGAGACACAGAGACGAGACAGATCACAGATAATTACAAACAGAGAGAAGGGTGTCGGTGGAAAACCTGTAGGTGTTGAAGAAATACAAAAGTATGAGAGAAGGAGAGAAGGAAGTGTGGAGTTGTCAAAGTGATAGAGGAGCTGGGAGAGAAGAAGCAAGAGCAGCTGTCAGGGTGATGGAGGACAACAGAAAGTGGTGTAGGTCTGAGAACCTGGAGGAAGTTAAAAGAAGGTACATTATACTGAGAAGGTACGACAGGAAGAAAGGGAGAAGGAGAAAAGGGCAAGCCACTACACTGTAAAAAGAAATCGGTCTAATTTACAGTATATACAGGGCAGCTATGATTTGTAGGATTTTGATTTATAAATACAAGTGCAAAGTGCAAAACATTAAGATATGCTTTGGAAAACTAAAAATTTCAAGGATGAAAAAAGTTAATAATAGTTAAAAGTAAATTACTCTGAAAAATCAATCCCATGAATTATAAATGCATTTATGGTAATATTTACAGTTCTATAGCAACTACCTAAAACACGCATATTGTTCAAATGGTTGTTTGTCTGCATGTTTTGGCCCTGAGATGAACTGATGATTTATCAAGAGTGTACCTGGCTTCATGGTTGGTGTCATCTGGGAAAGGAAATGAATAAAATAATGTCAGAATCATGAACCAAAAAAAAACAAAAAAAAAACAGAAATTTGAAGACTTTCCAAAGTTGGAAATGAACTTACTGAAATGACTTTAACTAGAATCCTGAATTGAATTAAGCAGCTTTGACTCTTACTTTTTAATTTAATTCGTAAATAATTACCCAACAATAGTCTTTTTTACAGTGTAGGGTGATTAAGCCACACCCTTAACCTCAATGTGCTCCCTGGACTCGTCCTCAGTGTTTTCAGGGACTCTTTACTGTGAGTTTAGTGATGATAGAGGACCTGATGAAAACCCAGTGGCCTAATGGATAAGGCATCAGCCTCCGGAGCTGGAGATTGTGGGTTCGAGTCCCATCTGGGTTGATTTTGGGGAACTCTTTCCTAAATTCCTATCGTAATAAATATTCTGCAGTACCTCTACTATTAAATATAAACGAACATAATAGGACTATTTAGACTGTATTATACTATTTATTTTAGGGTAATTACTTGCTGGTTACATTGTTTTCAAATTAATTTTGACTAAAGGTTATTTTTTCACATTAAAAGTTTTTCATATATTATGGCTGTAAAAAATAAAAGTTATGTACAGTGGTGATATTTTATTTTTTTTATGTCATCATCTTTTACTGTTGCTATTTTATTGTAATTTTTATAATAATATTTTACAGTGTATGTACAGGAACATAAATGGTTGTGCAGAATCAAGCAAAACTAAAATAATAACGAAGGGGAGGAAAATGACATATGTTGATAAGGAATATTAATATGTTAATGTGTATTGATAGCAAAATAATATTACATAGACACCTACAAATACATTTCAGAAACCTTTTTCTCAAGGAAAGTCAACGACATTTAAAAATGCACAACCTTAAAATTGCATCCAATTTTTTTTTACTTGATGCAGAAAGAAACCCTGTAACCCTGTAATGCTCACATTGACTCAGCCACACACAGACGCTGACAAGGATGAGTCTGCGCCAAAGGATTTAGAGACGTTTTAAGTCGCCTTGAAAAGAAATTACAGCACATTTGAGGTCCGCTGTTCGTCCGTGCTGAACCAGTAACTGTAAAGACATTAAAAGCTAAATGCGAGTAAAAGGCTCTACAGAGAGGAGAGGAGCTGCTCATCACCGCATTCATTCGTTCATGAATGTATCAAGTAAATACGGTTTCCGTTGCTTGAAGTGACCATCAAGGCTGCGTCCGTCTTTTATATGCCGTAGTAAAGACAGAGAGCAGCAATGGCGGTGAAAAGCTTCCCTACATCATGAAAGTTATGGGTCCAAATCCACCTCTTATCACCGCTGTGGCCTTCAAAGCTCCGACTAAAAGTTAGAGATATTATGGAATCATCATCTACACTGGCGCCGCAGCCATAGCCATCAGCGCAGATCCTTTGTGTTGAGTTGTGCTACATGAAAACAGCAAACTGATGTTGATCCTTATTAGCCTTTAATGATGATAGTAATTTAATCCAACATAAAAACTGACACACAAATCAAACAGAATAAAGTTTTTTTAAGATGAAGGAGCTCATGAGGTGAAACAGCTGAAGCAGCCAGTAAGTCCCCATCAGTAATCATCTTCCACGTGGACTGGCACAACCCCCAGACATTATCTTGCAGGAGAATTCTGATTCTGATGATTCTGGGTTTTGCCACATAACTGACCAGTGTGCTGGTGCTGAAAGTGACGCACGGCTCCTCTCACAGTCCAAAATCATGAAATATAGTTGAATTTGTGAATCTAGAAATTGCCCATAGGTGTGAACACTTGTATAATGATTTGGCGATCTGACTGCAGCCCAATGTCAGCTGTGATTGGCTCCAGCCCTCCTGCAACCCTGTTAACGACTGCAGAAAATGGCTGAATCAGTCAAATGTGACCAAGCCTCTCAGAACCATCCTGAGTACCTGTCATGCATAGAGCTGTACGGTGAATTCTATACTAAAACTGGAACTTCAACAGAGAGCTCAGTTGAAGTTAATGACATAATTAGAAAACTTATAATGCCATCAACTAAACTTCTACTAGGCACGGGTTCCTCTTTACAACCGCTGTAAAATCTGATTTTGTGGATCTCTTTAGCTTCGACCTCTCACAGAGCTGCAATGGACCTGGTGGGTGTGTCGGTACCGCGTGACATCATCATTATTATTATTATTAGGTGTTCTTATATACGCAGCAGAGCAGGTGGAACGCACCGGAAAAAGGTGTTTAATTCCTCTTTAAAACATGTCATTCTCTATATTAAGGAGCCTCCTGAGAGACGCCCATAATGTATAAAAAAACCTGAAAGACTGTTGTAGTCATAGAGGCTGTTTGATAACTGGATTCTTACATTTTTATATTCCTGAAGAGTCAGGGCAATTATGGAATCGTCATCGCGTCCGCTGTGAATGCTATGTGTTCATGCCATAACTGAAAAAATTTCATGGATCACTTTCAAATTTTATACCCACATAGACCTTAGAGCCAGGAAGAACTGGATTGATTTTGGGAAAGATCGGTTGTATATTTTTCTGACACAAGGGGGAGATTTATTTCGGTCATGAAATCAAAAACACCAAACATCACACCAGTAGCCCACTGGTGGTCATTTTGTAGGGATCTGTCAGTTCTCCTCCTGTTCCTCGTCACACTGAGGAACAGATACCAGTCTGGATGCTGGGTTGTAATCCTTTTATGGACCTGTCCAGATCTCCTCGTGTTACGGCCCGTCTCCTGGCACATCCTCCATGCTCTTGAGACCGCGCTGGGAGACTCAGCAAACCCTCTTGCAGCTGCACAAAGGGACGTTCCATCCTGGAGGAGCTGGATTTGAGCAGTGTATTTCATATTTTAGTCTAAGATCTCATATTTTACTCATTAGGGGGAGATTTTTGTTTGTAACTTTTCGTACATTACTTACTAACCGTTTGTCCGCTGCCGTCGAAATTTGGTGCATATGAGTCCAATCAGGGAGATCTATTTTGTACATATAATGTTTTAAGCCACTAGTTCCTCTTTTTCTCACCAGGCGGGGCCTTCGTCTCACGAAACAACATTGTTTTTCAGATATAACTTCAAATATAATTTGAGGAGTGCTTGCCTAGTCATCAGCGGTTCTTTTTTATGGTGTCTTCCAGCCGATATGTGTTTTTTTTAGATGAATCTAAACTGCATAAATTGATTTTTATTGCTTTCTAAGTGAGAGAAGTCTAACGGTTGCTTGGTTGGTAGGAAAATGACCTTAGGAGCACTAAAACGTTAACATATGATTCGGACAATGGTTGGCAGGAATGTGAAGTATGTTAGTCATAATTGAGCAAAAGCAGGCAAACCACTGGCATCGTCAGGAGCTATTCTCAGGACTATTTTTGTTTAGATGTATTCTTTGGCAATAAGGATATCTGCTGGTGTGATTTTTAAGCCTGCGATTGCATGTTAGACCGTAATTCATTAGGCCTGTTCTTGATAGAGTCAAACAGTGGAGAATTGTTCTACTACAGCCAGCTGGTTCCACGTTGCAGTTGTACAATATTTGAAACCAAATTATTATGGTACTTAGTGTCTGTCATTTGGAAAAATTCTGCAGTCTTGCCGGAAGCTTAAATGAAATGGGAACGGAGAGAAATAAAATGGACTGTGGAGTGAAATTAGCAGGTTCATGGCAAACATAGAGTCACTTTGTTTCTTCCTCAGCACCAAACAAAGGTACAATTAAGCAAAATTACTGCGTGGTATCAATCCATCAGATGGTTTCACTGTGGACAGAAGATCATCTTTACCAGCATACAGTTAATTGTTCAGTCCCTAAGCTAGAATTTAGGGAACTGAAGAGAGATTTATTTGACGGTGAGATTAACAGGAAAGTTATTCTAGTGTCTGGACAGGTAGGGAGGAAGAGGAAGAGGAAGAGGCACTACAGACACATGCAGATAGAGAGAAAGCATGCAACTTATATGTGGAAAATATGGAAGCAGACAACGGCCATGAAGATAGATAATTATTTTCTGGCCGTTATATCGTGACAACGAGATAAATAACTCGTTATCGTGAGAAAACAAGCCGGCGTTTTGTTGAGATAACGAGTTAATCTTCACGACTGTTTTATTGAATTGATAGAAATGAGAAAAAACGGGTAGTTTACTGTTATTTTCTGAATGTTCATCATAGTCCGTGAATATCAAAGATGTATTAACTGATATGAAACAAAAATTATCCGCCCTTTCTCATATTTGTTACGCTTTGGGGTCTTGCGGTCATGATATTCAGAATAAAACCATAATTAACATTGTATATACAACAAATACTATTAATTAATTTTCTTAATATTGTCTAAGGAGCTTGCATTGTTGAAAGACAATCAGATTTTATCTCGATTGTGGTTTTATACGGGCAGAAATTGCTTGTATAGCTGCTCTTTGACCCGTGTTTACATGTCGCCATGGCGACACCAGAAGTTAATGTGTACGATATTCCACTGGAAGCAAGTATAATACACCTAGATTGCTGTGGCTTTGGGTACGGTCATTATTAAGTCAATTTGTTGTTTTCATCCACTGTTTCTCTCATATGTTTGGCACTTAGCTCATCTTCTGATTCGTGTTTTCACGTTGCCATGGGAATGTCCTTATCGGTGCTTGTTTTCGCGAGAAAATCGTCTCATCAAGAGAAAACGGCCACTTGTTTTGTTGTAATAATAAGGTAATTACTTCATTATTACAATATAACGACCAAATAAAATAATTTTTAAAACTGCCTCCATTGCCGTTCCCAGCTTCCATAGTAAAAATACCATAGGAAAATGATCTATAATCTAGATTATTCACAAAAAATTTAACCATTTATTCAAGTATCAGAATTGTGTGGCAAACAGAGAAAATACTTGTTTTATGTCCAGAATGAAAACTTTTTTTTTTTCTTTTTTTTGTTGCTATTTCTTAAACTTTTTCTCAATTAGTGCAATTATCATCAAAAATTTGCATTTTGTGTTTTCTCAAGTTTCCTATTTAGTTTGAGATACACAGAAAAATGGAGAGAATCAGGAGGCAACTTTTAAAACCTTACTGAAGACCCACCTCTTTTCTTTGGCTTTTAATTGAGGCTTAATTTTTTAATGATTACTTCTGCTTATAGGGAGAATTTTTTTTTTTTTACTGTTTGTTGCCTCTGCTCGTCCGGCTGTCTTTTTAAACCACTGTTGGTTTTTTTCCTTCTGAGTGTATTCACTTAGTGATATATGGCTAGGTGAATTGTTTTTTGTTGTGAATTTTGACTTTATACTGAGAATTCTGACCGAATTCTAACTATAATCTTAAAATTCTGTCGTTGATCTCAGAATTTTGACTTTATTCTCAGAATTATGACCAAACGGTTGAGCAGGACATTGAAGGGTTAAAAAAAAAAAGGGAAATTGGCCAAAAATAAAACATGTAATTGCAGAATCATGTGGTTCTCATGCTAGAATCTAGCATGCGGTCCGGTTCGATTCACCAAGTACCCTTTCAGTATATTTATAATCAATACAGCATGAAAGTATGATCGGATAAGTGCCACTGACTCGGAATACTCGGAGGATCACACGTTAATGTTAGTCACGATGAATGTGGAGGAGTAAGTCTGAGGAGCCGATAAACTCTGGCATTATGAGTTTACCGTTACCGTGGAAGAGAGTACAAAGAAGTGTTAGAGCCAAAGTTCAGGGAATGAACAGATGAGACTGTATCTAAACACATGTGACCCTGCTAGTGCTGTCAGCTGTCCCGGTTGCAGCTGGTACATATATGTGTGTGCGTGTGTGTGTGTGTGTGTGTGTTTGTGTGTGCGCATGCAAGTAGGTGTGTGAAGATTTAAATTACAGATGCATGACTATTTGTTGCACAGCTGAACTCAAAGATTCATGCACAAAACATTCCACACGGCATGGAGTCGATGCAGAAACATCAATCACTGGACACACATTTTGATTCACACAGTCAGAAGCTGCGAGAACTGACATGTTTTTTTTATTTATCTTAAATTATAAAAGGCGGAACGTGATAAAATCAAGATTAAGAAGCTTGAAACATGTTCTAAGCATAGAATTCTGATTATACATGCTCTCAGAATTTCCCCCGGCAGTTTTGGCAGCCTTCTGGGAACTTTAGTAGAGCCGTGGTAAGAAAAGAACTTCTAAATACTCAAGTTAAGGTTATGAGCTGGCTATTTAAATGCATACTGTATTTCCACCGGCCTATTTCTTTGTCATATAGAGAGAGAAATGACAAAGCCAATTTTCTGCTTATACGCCTTAAGAAAGGTGCCAAGCACAGAACTCAGAATTCTTCTGCACATTCTCACAGTACGACAGAGTGTGTGTGTGTCAGTGTGTGTGTGTGTGCAGCAGTCTGTGTGTTAGCTAGATTAGTGACTTTAGTAACAAAACAATCTGTAAAGCGATTCATTTGATAATTATTATTAGCTTAGTTTTTTAAGCTGATTAGCTTTAACAGCCTGAAGTGGACTTTTCTGAACCTGCTTATCCTGATCAGGGTTGACGGATGGGTCGGAGCATATCCCAGGTGACATGAGTGAGAGGCTGGGATCACCCTGGATAAGCTGACAGTTTATCAACGGACCATTTTTAGAGTCACCGATGTTTTTGGGCTGTGGGAGGAAGCTGGAGAGAACCCATGCAGACATGAAAAGTCCACATTGGTTGTTAGCATCTGGGTGTTTGGGGAAAGTGATGAAGAGAATAACACGGATCATCTGGTTGCAGTAGCACCTGTCAGTGAGGGGGGTATATAAGCAGGCAAGGGAAAACTTTGTTCTTGATGTTTATGAGTTGGAAGCAGGAAAAATGGGAGGATGTAAGCATCTGAGGGTAAACTTGGTCAGAGCCTCTCCAGAACTGCAGGTCTTGTTGGGTCTCCTGGTCTGCAGTTGTTAGAACCTATATAAATAGTCTAATGTATGACAACCGGGGAAATAGCAACGGGGTCACAATCATCGGTTGCGATTTCCAGTCTGTTATTTCTGAAAAAAAGTTAATGTCCATGCTGACTCCTGTCCACTGAAAAAGCACTTAGTATGTCAGCATCAGAACCGGGCCCCGGAACAATCGAGGCAGGTGGCCTGGTCCGATGAATCACATTTCCTTTTACATCGTAAAAGGACGGCTGGCCGAGTGAGTTTCTTTTACCTGGGGAAGACATGGCAACAGGATGAACAATGTTCCTTGGATATTTAACCCCTACCTAAACTCTGTTACAGAACACATACACGCCTCCTGAAAATGGTATTCAATTATGGCAGTGGCCTCTTTCAGCAGGATGATGTGCCCTGCCACACTCAAACCCTATTCATCAGCACATTTGGAAACAACAAAGTCAACCAAAGTAAATAAAAATGCATTGTCACCCAATAAAAAACAGAAAGTTGTATTAAAAGAGAGCAATAAGACCAAATGTGAAATTCTCATCCTGGGTTTCAAACCAAGGCATAAAATGAGTTTGAAGGTGTGATTTAAAAACAGGCGATGTTTCAGATCTGCTTCTAATGTTGAATCAATGTTGAGTGATTTGTTAATTGTTGATATATTATATTCTTTTTATATTTCAACAACTGACTGGATACTGATGAAAATCGCTCTATTGATAAAATGTATTATTGTTATTATTAAGACTTGAATGATATTAGGTATGTGTTCGTAATGAGTTTGACTGATGGGTCCATTTAAAGTTCATTTGATATTACATTTAGAGTAAAGTTTTTACTGTAAATGGTGTAAATTTGGAACAGGACAGGAAGCAAACAAAGCCCTGATCAAAATGTCTGTTAAACTCACTCCCGCATCTGCGCTCACTCCAATCTTATTCAGGAGATGTTTTTCCATTTAAATTAGTTTAGTGACTTTTTAAAATGCTCCCCCTATAAATCCTCTTCAACACAAAGAGTGATTTTCGCCCCGGAGGTCATTTACCCCTATTATTTTGTCTTTTGCCCGGTTATTCCTTCCATTAAAACAAAGAATGTCTTAGAATTGGACTAGTCTAATTAAAAACAGCCACACACCTGCAGACACAGACGCAAACAAGCTGGTTATAACTGAATAAAGTGAGGGGAATAGCCCTTTATCGGGGATGAGGCGAGATGAAATTAGACCCAGTAAGGAATCTTTTATATATATATATAATATAAAAGTTGAAATGTCTATTTCTTTTAGTCTCATTTCTCTCACTCTCCCCTCGACACTTACTGCTGCCTGTCCTTTCCTCAGTCGCACCATTTAGGAGACTCTAAATGGACGCTGGCAGAACTCTGCTCCCTTCTTTTGTGGCTCTACTGAAAATCACAGCAATCGGCGAGACATTACTCTCCATCTGGTTTTTTCTCCCCCCCCCCCACACACACACACACACACACACATACACACACCTCACACACCTCCTTCACCATTTTGTCTTCCCCAACGTCTGTTTTTCATCCAGATGCTCCCTCCCTTTCTCATACCCGGTCCTTCATCGGCCACCGGCACCTGCTCTGTCGCTTCACCTCAAACACTCCCTCTTCATCCTCCTGCCCACAAACAGCCGTGGGGTCGTGAACGCCTCACATCAACCCCCACGCCTCGTGGATCAGCGCGCGGGGAAACCTGGCTGGGAGAGCTGCTGCCCAATTTGCTCATTTGAGACAATCAATGGAAAATAACACTTGAGGGACTGAGATACTAAGAGATTACAAAAACACACACACACACACACGTGCTCTGATGCTCCAGTCCTGCTAATTGTCAGATATTAGTCTGCAAGTCTGTGATTGCTCGTCTTATTAAATACAGAATTTCAAATGAGCTTCGTTAAATAAGAAAGTACTCCCCTTTTAATGAAGCTAATTTATATGGAAATTACAAATAATACCGACGATTCAGGGAGAGATTTATTCTCATTGGATGAAGGAGATGACTTAAACAGGAAAAAAAAAAAGGGGGGCAGGATAGTGATTTTCCTCCTGCGCCTCAGGGCCCTGCTGTTGAGAGTCTTTCTGCAAGTTTGCTTTATGAAGCACCCCCTCAACAGGGTCAGGTCATGTATGTTTGGTTTGGAGATACAACCATCAGTGTGAATGCATGAATGTGTGTGTGTGTGTGTGTGTGTGGACCCCTGTCCTTGTGCTGACCCTGCAGAGCTCCCGCCTGCCTCTCTTGTTCCTGCGTATCCATCATTTTGTCTGATTCCCCAGAGAGAAGCCATTACTCTGAAACACCACGCATTAGCAGGAGGCTGCAGGTGTCTCTCCTCCGTGCTGTTCCCATCCCTCACTATGGATGCAGATGTCATGTTTACACTGTCCTGCCAGTGAAATTATCTGAAATACACACTCATACCTGTATTAACCTAATAAATGCTTGGTTGACTGCAAACTTCAGTTTCAAAATGTTAACCTGCACACTGTGTAATAAGACAATGCCCGTGTCTTCCTCACCCTCACTAGTGATTTATTAATGCAGGTCTGTGCCCCTGCAGACTGCTCCTGTCCCTCAGGCTAAAAGCTCACTGTTGCCCCCTGGTGGTAATTAGCCAAATAGTCAAATTTGGCCAATACTCCCTTACATCTCCCTCATCAAAATGAAGAAAATAATAAAAAATGTTTTTATGAAGTAAATCTCCAACACATGATATAAGAAGATGTAACGAACCAGAGGTCAGAGATGGAAGCCTCTGCAGAATCCATTTTTGTGGATCACATTTTCTCTACTAGCAGCCTAAAAAGTCGCCAATTTACCAAGATCTCATTAAATATTTACAACAAAGGGAATTTTTTTGACGTTGGAAATAAACCCTTTATTAAAAAAAAAACAGGATTAGAACAAAACTGGAGTTGCGTCATAAAATTACACAATCCACATTATATTAGCATTTAATTGGGAGAGGAGGGTACATTAAATGTACAGCTGAGATGAACCTCAGAAGAGGAATGGATACACATTTAGAAAAAACACAACACTCCATAACATCCTTACATTCTTGGAGAGAGCACTGTAGGAAGAGTATAATGAACTTATTCATTACGATGTAAAATGGGAGCAATTCTTTTTACTAAAAACCATATTGGGGTAATAAATGTGGACCAGTCTCATGCATTTTGGTTTTACTCTTACAATAGTTCATTTTTGTGGAGGGAGGAGTGATTCTTAATATATGTGATACAAGTGTGTGTGTGTGTGTACCCTGTCCACTTAATAAAAACATATTTTAAAAAAACAATTTTTTTATGGAATATTCTCAAATGCTTATTACATGTTATTTATTACATGTATATTATTATTGCTTTGTAATATGCTCTGAATCGCGATTTCAATTTTCTGTATGTCCTGCAGTTTGTAAAAAGACCGTTAGAAGGAGATGGTGCAGAACCAACACAAGATGAAAAACTGAAAAGTCTGAATTGACATATGATATGGATAACTAACATAATATAGGAAATCAAGAACAACACCATCGAGAGAAACACAATGTTTACACGTCAACAACCTGTCCACTGAGTGATTTATTGACAAGGCGAATAAAAGGAAGGATAGTTCTTCTAGGTACAGTAAAAGCAAAACCTTTTCAAATTATTTGTTAGGTTAAAGAAACAATTAACTGCGTACGTTAGTTTTTGGTGTGGTTTCCATGGAGACAGTCCTGTGTGCGGGAAATAAGAAAAAATACAACAAGTTTGTGTAATGAATAAAAGCTTTATTCAAACATAAAGTAAAAAAATAGTGACAAAGAAACATGATCAGATCACAATAATTTGCATAAATATCTGAGGTTAAGAGACAATATATTTGAAAAGGAAATGTATTGAAACATCTATAAACAAGCAGCAAAATAAAAACAATTCAAGGACAGTTCTGAACGAATTTTTAAAAAAAAACGATAAACACGTGTGTCTCTGCCTTTCATGTGTTTTCCCCCTCTCTCTCTTTTTTTAAGCGATCTCATGGTCAACAGCACCAAATGCATTGTTGCCACCTAGAGGTTGGTTGCTCATACAGTTGAATCACTGCAGTGTTTTTTTAAGCTTTCAACGACACAAAACGCACATTTTTTTTTAAGAGGAGCAACTCCAGATTTGTAACTCATTGAGAATCGATGCAGAAACAGATTCAGTGAGCGGCGTTAGGTTGCACGGACATTATGCATATTATGCAAAAAAAAGGAAAAGTGCATTCCTGTGGGGTTATACAGTCTATTGTGTCTCAAAGCGAGAGGGGGCCGTGAAATGCAGAGTGACTTGTCCTCCGGAGCCTAAATGTATGTGGGTTGTTGCAAAGTGGTGAATCTGAAGTGCAAGAACTCTGCTTCTACACATAGACCTGTAATCGTGATCGTAACATTTCTGCAGGAGTGGAACAAATAAAAACACTATACTGACCGTTTGCTCCTCTGTTCATATATTTCCACATATATGATGTGTATGTCACCATCTGGAAAAGGTAGCTGTGACAGATGCAGTCTGCACCTGCAGCCTGGTGTTAACTGAGTGGTTAAACAATTGACTTTACTTTTCTCCAATAAGGCCATATAATATTCAAGAATTCATTAGGCTTAATAGAATTTTTTTTTTTATACTCATACCACAACGTATACTCTCACTAATATTTCAGCAAGCTCTGTTCTTATGGAAAAAAAACAAAAAAAAACAATTCATATCAATATGGATGCATAACAAATAATCACATGTGTGTCATGAACAGTGAGATTCAACAGTTTCGCCTCTATAAAAATAGCTTAAAAATCTGACACATATTTTAGTACAGTGTAATTCAGCTTTTTTCTCTTTTACATCTGAGATAAGTTTTCATAACAGGCTGGTACATAAGACCTTCGCTCCCCCTTCCCCTCCCTTGACACCGCCAGACAAGGACGCTTCAAAAGACCACCAGAGTCCCAAAAAGGAGTACTAAAGAGAGCAAAAATGAACCCTCGTCTCCAAACACCCGGTCCTGTCTGTGCAAAGCTTCACGTGCACAGCGGTCTAGTACAGGTAAGACCTGTGCTCCATGGCAGTGTCAGGATCATTGGGAATGGGAAGATGGAGGGTCAAATCATGCCACATTTGGCAAACGGAAATCACAAAATCTCTCTCACGCGGGAAAGGGCGCCTGACGGGGCAGATACATTAAACACAAACATTTAGTAACCTATAGAACACACTTCTAGCCACAACTCAGTGTTTTACATACAGAAGCGTGTCGGGCTCTCCAACCAAAGTGAACTAAAAGACAGGAAGTGATGGTGGAGTACAACAAACGGATCAGGAGTCCATGAACAGATTGTCGCATTTCATGCTCTGCACGCAGGCAAATAGTTTTTTTGTTTTCTTTTCTTACAAGACAAGCAATAAACATTGTCATCACCATCATCATTCATGCTCGGTTAATTCACATCCACGGTAGGCAAAAGAATATTGTACACACACGACTAAGTGGACCGCACAGGCATACAAACACGCCTCCAATGGTACCCAATAATGAAAAAAAAAGCCAACAGAGGAGGCAAACAGAATCCAACACAAGCAGAATGAGTGATACAAACCACCAGCATTATAAGGACACTTGAAGAAAGAGTGAATCGTTTGGATTAACTAAACATAGTCGCTATGTACCGCTGGTTATAGCTTTCCAAAGCATATAAAATAATAACTCTGTTGTATATGGCAGAAATAAATAATTCAAACCTTTTGCAGCAGTTGTAAAAAGGCCACTGAATGCTTGAGTGTGTGTTTGTGTTTGTGTGTGTGTGTGTGTGTGTGAGAGAGAGAGAGATGCAAAACCAACAGCACAGGTAGGAACTAGCCATAAAGTCTTCAACCATCATGCACTGACATTACCATAGCAAGGACTGAGTAGCAGCCTCAAACGCAGATCAAGTTTTCAATCATGCTGTTATAAAGATTTAACTGGATGCATACAGTCCAGCATCACAGGGTCGAGTACAGCTTCCTCTTGGCAAGTCACCAAACCTGGATGATCCCTTGCTTACCAAGCTAGTGATGCAAGCAAACAGAAAGAGAGATGTGCCTCAATCCTGCAACGTGGCGGATTTCAAAGGCATAGCCCGTAAAAGCAACGGCAGTAAACGATGGGTTCAGTACAAACTTCAGTTTTCTGGCTGCAGTCATGTCAAAAACCTAAACGGCATAAATATTCCTCTGAATCCTTTCATTTGTCATCCTTTCCTGACAGCAGCAGATGGTTTGAGTTGCTTTCTTGCAGAGCAGAAAAGAGCTCACACATTGGGACTTGAGCCTGCGGCCTGTATCTTTTTTTGAGAGTTTAACTGAGAAGAGCCCAAAACTCAAACGACATCTTGTGCACTTTACAACAATTTAAATGACACTGCCCTGAAGTCAAAATTCCCTTTTTAAGGTACTGTGATGCTATAGATTCCTATGTCAGATTACTGAAGAACAACTCAGTGTAACGTACCCGGTGAGTGATCATAGTTTTTTTTTTTTAAGAAAGGACACTTTGAAGAGCTAAATCTATCTCGTTAAAGCATCAAAACCAGCCCTGTGCCGCCAACATCCTGTCTGTAGAGAATCCAAATTTATAATAAAAACTCTTAGCAGACCACAACACTGAACGTTCTTTAGGAAAGTGTCGACCCCTGTTGTGTGTAAGGTTTGTTAGTTCGCATAAACGTTTGTTTGGGAGAGCGGTACACAAAAATTTTGAAGTTGTTTAAAGATACAATATCACACTGTCAGAACTCCCTCACTCATTTTTGTCCCACTTCTCGCATCTACGAAGCTTTGACTTTTCTCGCCCGTGGCGACGTTTTGTCGTCCGGCTTCACGACCCCGTTGGTAGCACCTCCTGACAAAACAAAAGCGAGAGTGATGTCAGATTATCGTATTTTGCAACGAGAACGAATCTCAAACCTCCAGTGTGCGACAAACATGTACACACACAGAGATCTATTGTTGTCTATCTGTGTGACTGTGGAGACGCTGAGGCTCTTGAACTTCTCACCCCTTGTAAGATCTCGTTTGTGAGGCTTGCTCTTGGGGCTGACCGCCTTCTTCCTCGAAGCCTGGTTCTGGCTGTGTTCCCTCCACTTTTTCAACTGAAAGTTAATGAATTTCCACATCATCCAAGCTTGTGTCAAGCAGATAGCTGCCAGACAGGTCATCCTGAGGGTGAGGAAGACATGTTTTAAGAACTGATAAAGTTAAAGTGAGGTCACATGGTTAAACTAGGCCTACGCTGATGGCAGCAAAAACCTATCCCCTAAAAGCCCCCAATCCCCTGCAGTGTACAAGCAATCCTCCTGACTGAACTCCTCAAATTAAATGGGATTTATTAATAATCTCAAAAAGTCCATGTTGACTGAAAGTACTATTTTTCTTCTAAGCTCAGTAATAAAATAAGACAGATTTCTTTATGTCAATTCATATGAACTAAATTTAGACATAGTGACTTATGGTGAGGAAGTTACAGATGAGAAAACTGTTTTCCACAAAAAGCTTCCCCTAATGAGTAAAATATGAACTGTTATAGTGAAATAATATATAAAAAAGACATATATCCTTGTTTAAATCAATTTGAGCCAATTTGGACATAATCTGAGAAATGTGTAGGAGGTAAAGGTCATTTTATTTATTTTTTATTCAAAAAAGCCCCCCTAGTGAGTGAAATATGAACAATTACAGTAAAATATGACAAAACAAGTTAGATCTCCTTGAAGCGTTCATATTCTGTAAAGGTGGACTAAATTATATACAAGATAAATCTCCTGAAGTCGATTCATATGCACCAAATTTGGACTAAATTCGACCAACGTGCCAAAAATGTCAGATGTAAAGCTGCCACTATTAGCGGAAATATAAAACTGAACTTTCCCAAATGAATCTAGTACTTCCTCGCATTAAGGTCTATGTGGGTATCAAATTTGGAAATGATCCACGAAACTTTTTTTTTTTTAGTTATCATTTTAACATGGAGGACCTTCAAACGCAAGAATTACATTTCTCAACTTTTGAGGCATACAACTAGCTTGGTACGAGTTATTAAAGACACGCAATTTTTTTGCTTTCTGGACTTGCCTTATGGTGAGCACATTGAAGTTGCCATCGCTTAAGGAAAAGCCCTGCTTTTCTGTACGGGGAAGCCCAAAGCCAAACGTCAGAACTGAGAGTGTGAGCGTGAGGAGTCGGGCGATGACAAAAAGCAGCGCCCACAGAGTAAAACTGGAAAGGCAAAAAAAAAGAAGAAGATTGCATTAAGTAGGTCAGATTGGGATGGAACTACCACCCACCAAATACTTTTCAGAGGACTTGTTTCTTGGATGAGCTGAAGACCTACCCCTTCTGCTTGTTCTCGTCACTGAAGTAGAAGAGGCGTGAGGCGTGGAACAGGAGCTCCACCAGATAGTGAGGGACGAGCAGCACCAGACCTAGTCGGTGGAGGCTAAACACGACAGATGGAGACAACACATACTTAAAAGATGACAATTCAGGAAGTGAGGAAAGAAAAAGTCAGCTCTGGAAGGGCAGGAGACATTGTATACTAAGAACAGCTACATATTCAGAACCACTAGAGCCCGGCTGTAAACCAGGACAACTGTCATCATATCAGCTCACCGAAGAAGGAAACACACCGGATTCCTTAAAAAGGGAGGCTAGAAAGACTCTTAGAGGTTATTATCTCTGCTAACCAGAGCTGGAGGAGGCTATGTGGTCTGAGCCATTTGTCTTTGTGCTTGTAAGGAAGACAACTCAAAATGTTCTAGCAGATTTCAATGTAGTTCTGGACACAAGTGATTAGATTTGGAGGCTCATCAGGTAGATGGTATGGTCCCTTGATTTCATTTTTTAGGGATGCAACTATGGTCCTTCATAGTCTGAGAAAATTAGATCTTTATGAGTGATATATCTAAGTGGAATACATTTCCAGAGAATATTTCATTCTCAGCGGTGGGGCTGAGCAATTAACTGTAAATGGAAACACTGATCAACCATAACATTTAAACTACCTAACTTATATTTCATAGACAATCTTTTTGCCACCAAAATTGATTTGTGATTCCCTGATTGTTTTGACTCTTTTCTATTAGAGGTAGAATTCAATTTTTCAGCCATTTGTATTAGAGTAGCTCTTCTATGGGATGAGATAAAACGGGCTAGCCTTCACTCCCGTCCTGAATCAGTGATTATTAGAGGCCTATGACTCCGTCACCGGTTAAGCAGATCACCTTCCTTAGACCACTTAGGTGGGTTCTAACCACAACAGACCTGGATCGCCCAACAACACTTACCTGATGTGGAGATGCCGTGAACCAGTCGTCTAGCAATCATAATTTTCATGTCATGCTTATCTGTGAGGGTTGGATCCGAAGCAAATGGACCTCTGGTTTAGAAGTTAATTTGCTCCGGACGTTTTCTTATCACCCAAGAGGGGGCCCACATAGTTCCTGACACATCAATAGATCCGGACACTTCATAAATTCCAGACATTTCCTAAGTTCCAGACATTTCCTTATGCTCTAGAAAAAAGGAAGTGTCTTGGGTTATAGGGGAAATTTCCTTTACACAAGAAGTCCAGCGCTGCTTCGGATTTAACCTTCAGAGATAACTTGCTGGGTAAGACGTCCCACCCAATGACAGGTGACAGTGTAACGAGATATTCCAAATTATTCTGACATCACCTGTGAGTGATTGGGCGACATTTTGACTTCAGTGATGAGATCACTGAACCAAAAGAAAAATACGCCAGCTCTAATGCAGCATTTTAATGTACAAACCTCATCAGATAACTTTGCAAGAAATGTTTATACAAACATAAAATAAAGGATTACTCACTTTAAGACATAGGCACCAGTGATGTGGACGACATAAAGGCAGATGTAATACAGCTGGCGTGGGATGTCTTCCTGTGGGAGCGGAACAAAGGAGAGTTTGTATTAGTCACAGCAGCGATCCGATTAAAGTCATTTCATTTACTGTCCATTTAAACAGTCTTGATGTCGCAGCCCTTGTAACATAGTCTGGACTTGTTATTCACCTTTAAGCCGTGATGAATGTTCTATGCAAAACAAAAAAATCAACATCTACTCGGCTTCAGTTCAATCTAAAATTTAGTAGACTGTACTGTATACATAAAAATCATTCTATATATAATTTTCTCTTTTTCTATACGCCTCAACTGACGTTGACGTTTTCGATAGAGCATATATTGACCTCACCTTCCGTACTTTTTGAAAGTACAGCTCAGGAAGTGCATGGAGCCAATAGGCAATTTGGCAAATGTAGAAGAACTTGACCTGAAAACTAGAAGAAGAGAGGTTTTGCAGTGATAAGAATCTGGGTGCTTTCAAGATGAACGACTTCATATTTCACTAATATACCGAGATGAGAAAAAGTATAAGTCCCGCTCCTGATTTCCTCTTTTTTGTGTTTTGTGTTGGATCTACAACAGCTTTAACGCGGCACCCATCTTCCAAACAATTCAACTTTCAAAAAAATGTTCCCCTTGGATCCCAATTTTGCTTGGTGTCTTTTGAATACTGACGCCATGAACACTGACCTTCACTGGGGTGGGAGAGGCTTGCAGTTCCTTGGATGTTTTCTTTGGATCTTTAGCGTCTGTCAGAATGGGCCTTCAATGTGTTCTTGGAGGACATTTGGAAGATCGTAAACATCTGGGAAAGATCCCTATTGTTCCAAGTCATCTCCATTTGTAGATAATATGTCTCAAAGCAGATCTGTGGAGTCCAAGATCCTTAGAAGAAGCTTTGAAAGCCTTTCCAGACTGTTGCATTTCAATCACCTTCTATCTCATCTCTTCTGGAATTCCTCTTGATTTTGGCATAGTGTGCTACTGGTGAGACTCACAAGTTTCTTAATGCCAATGAAAATGGTCTATTTAAGTGCTCCTTTCATTGAACAGGGTGGGTCTAATTCAGCTGGAACCAGTTATTCATGCAGTTCTTTTGTTTCAGAGGAGGAACTACTTTTTCCACATAGGCCCAGTTGGTTTTAGAGAATCTTTAAAAATAAATTAGATTTTGTTTAAAGGTCCAATACAATTTAGCATTAAATACACACAAAAACGGGAAAGCCAGGAGGGTGTCAAATCCTATTTCACAGGACTGTACAGTAAACTATGTTTGCATGAAACACCTTCATTGAGATTTTATTGGACAATACAGTCATGGAAAAAAGCCAAACAAGTAAGAGAATAAGGAAGAAAATATAATAAAATAAACTTTTTCCTGATGGAACTCATTTTAAACTGCAATTAAGTTTTGTGAGGGATTTATTGTTAAGTTGTAAAATGTTATAACATGATGCGCAGAAATCGATTTTTACTTACACCATGTGAGTGTGTGGGTAACCCTCCCATAAGAAAGTAGGATTTGTTGTAAAATCCTCCTGTCAAAAGAAAAAAAAAGTCACGTCAGATAAAGACAGATGCAGTCTGGGAGAAGGTGTTTCTGTGCCTCCTGAGCGCCGTACCGCCGTTAGGATGCTGCAGCCCCAGACGAAGGAGAGCAGGTAGAATGCCGCCAGCTGTCCAGACTCATTGAACTTGCTGTGTTTGGTTTTTGACAGGTGCAACCTCCTGTTCATTTTCTGAAATTAAACAAAACTATTACACACGGTGAACACATGAGTTTATCAAATGTTGATGTAGGGAACATTTATTTCCCTCAGAAGAAATGTTCTTCTGTGAGGAACAGGAGGTTAAGAATATAAAATGGTCTGTTAATTAGCTATAACCATTAGGGCTCTAATGGGCATTAAAATCTACATTAGGAGTGGGGGTGGGGGAATGCAAGTATTTCCTTTTTCCAATATCCACAAATGTCATAGTTATACTCCTTTGATGTGAAAAGATAGGCTCACATTTTTTTGAAAGTCTATCTTCAGCTTCAGCGGCTCAGGAAGTAAAGCAAGTCATCTGTTAATAACAGGGCTGGTATTTTGATCCTCCGGATTTTCTTCATAAAATTTGTTTTAAATATATATGATTCTTAGGAAGTAATCTTCTAATTGTCAGGAGGAGTATCGCAGCTAGAAAATCCTGTTTCCATAATAATTTGGGCTTGGGACTATTGATTTAAGACAGAAATGAAATATTTTGAACCTATACTTTAAAAAAATGTTTTAATTTATTGAGTTATTAATTATTTTTGAAATAAAAATACTGTTTATAACAATATTTCAGCCATCCAATATAGAACTTTATGTACTCACGTCGAGGATATATTCCTGTATCAAGGCATGAAGGATGACTCCTATGAGAAGATAGAAAAACACAGTGGCCACGTCTTTAGGGCCATACTGGTAGAGGTTCACCGGCTCACTCGTCTCATCTGTCAAAAAAGAGGAAAAACACATTAAATCCAGGATAAATAGGCACAATAAACTGGAAAGTCACTCACAGAGCCTATACCTCAGCTAATGCTACTGTCACTTAAATTAGAAAAATCGTAATAGGGCACCAAGTCAAGTTCTAACAAAATCATGGAACAGTTTACGAGATCATCAAGGTTTTATTACTACAGACAAGACATAGCACTAAAGGTGCATCGATCGATCGCCTGGGAGGCCCAGTTTGATGAAATTGGGAATTGGCTGAGCAGAGATACTGGAGGCCGGTTACGTGCTGGTTGCACGCTTGCGGCGTACACGCACACCAAGCATGAGTTGCCATGGTTCCAACAACTAAACCAGAAAAACACAAAGCTCGCAATTTATAACTCAGTAAGGAAAAAATAAGCTGTTGAGGAACAGATCCAAAAATGTTCGGCATAACAAACTCAAATCGAATCAACCCTAGGAACCTAGTTAGTTAAGAAGATTGCGTTAGCGGAGCGGCTATAGCTAGCGGGAGCTCAGAGCCAGACACGCCCCTTCTGAATGTATGTATCAATACTGTCATTTATGGTATTAGAACTTAAGGACAAAAGGAGCTCCGGGCGGAACAACCCCAAAAAACGTTTGGCTCAACGAACAAAATCACACACTTCAAATTTAATCACCTGAGGAATATAGCAAGTTAAACGCTAACGTCAGAGGAGCGGCTAACGTTGGCGGGAACTCAGCGCCAGCCACAAGCCCTGAAGTACCTGTACAAAGCCAACGTATAGTATATAATCGACTGAACGACGCTTACGAAGTCCTTTATTCATCTCGATATGTCATACAATTGGTTTAAGAAACAGCCGGGAGATCGGAGGGTACATTATTTTCAATACATACACATAAAACAATGTGGACCTGCCTTGTTACTTCCACTGCAATCCTTCAAAATAAGAGTGCTTAAAATACATTACTCATTATGATATTAAAACTTTAAAGAAAATAAATCGGAATCGGACGAAATTGGTATCGGCCGGTCAGACTAAATAAAATTGATGATCGGCCAAGAAAATTGCAATTGGTGCACCTCTAAATAGCACAAACTATGTTGCCATTACCATGATCAAATATTATGCTTTGGAAATGCCTTGTGCCAAATGACTTAACCCCACCCAGTTTCTTGACGCTGGGAACCTACTCCTCTCCTAGCCTTTGGAATCATAAGTTTGTCATCAGTGGTAGCTTATCAACAGGAAGATTTGTGTCTAAGGCTAGAGTTGCTACTGTAAAAACTGTAGATAGACCGTAACTTCTATCACAGGTGACAGGGAGCAAACAAACATGAAAAACACCGGAATAGAAATCCAATCTCCCACACCTTGATTATGATCTGTATCAGGACCTAATTGTGCATAGTGTTGAAATATTGTAAGTTGTCCATAATTGAATATTTTATTTTGATTGGCTTACTATTAATTTTCATTATATTGGCAAAACCTTAAAAAAAAGGTCATATGTTGAAGAATGAAAAAGGGATGTAGTATCGACATTCATTTCAGATGCACCTCAAAAATGATCTCTGCCTTAATACACAATCCACTACTTCACAATCATCAGAATCCTCTCCTCTGGATATGTTGTACTAAATTAAAGAAACAAACAAACCAACCTTCCATCATACACAATCAACAACATATTCTTGGGAATTTATTTAGAAATTACATGAAGGGGAGTTCCCTTGATTTAATGGTAAAGCTCTAAAAAAGATTAGAGGACTGATAAACATCAGCTCACCGTGAACTTGTGTTACGTTATACTGGACTGTGATGAACATGATGGCAAACTTTGCTGTGACCTAAAACACAAACAACAAAAAAAAACCTGATTAATGGTCTGATACTGGATCAGAAGATAAGGGGTTATCAATAACATATTCCATACATAGACGTCATTGACAGCATAATACATTTTGTATAAACCATAGGTATTATAATGACATAGTGCATGTTTAATCATTTAACAGTCAGACAACTATGGATTTCATTTCAACACACAGGAGGAGTGGACTGCAAGATCCAGATTGCTTTGATTCCCTTAACTAGAGTTATGGAGACCTCCTGGGGTCTCGTGGGCTTCACTTTCTCCTTAAGTAATTACCATTTATAGCAGGTAGCACCTTTATATTTATAGATTATGGTTCATTTAAACATCATTTGCGCATTTCTATTCTATTTTCCGGCATGTGTCTGGGTTTGGGTGGGGACAGGTTAGCGTGTTTCATTCTGTCACAGCTGCTAGCTGGTGCTAATGTGCACTATGCCTCACAATCCTCCAGGATTGTCAAACATCTGATAAACTCATCTGTTTGCTTAAAGAGTTACCGGACAAGTCACCGGTAAAATGACCCGTTAGCTGAGCCGGTGGGCCTCCTCGCCATCTTCGTCAGCAATGAGTGGGGTACATGAGATGGGAAGAAGAAACACGCTAGCGACCTGCCCCTTGAGTGCAGCTGTCATGCTAGCTCACTGCTTCCAGCAGCAGCAGCATCACTGTTAACATCCACATCCACAACCACACAGTACCTCGAACATCAGGCCCAGCAGGATAATCATGGCCAAACACGAAACCATGTCGGCGTGGTTCTGGATCACAAACTCGTGGCTCAGCACCGGTGGGCTCTTGTTCTTCTTTCGGAAACCCATGGCTCATCCACACGGCTCTGCCGTCACTGGTGTGGCGCTAGGTGTCCCCCCGCTGCTCGGCTGATGGATGTGTCTGGCCGATCGCTCCACTTCGGTCCGTAAACACAGCGCAGCCGCTAGTCATCTGTTTAAAACAAAGCATGAAGAGGCATCGCACCAAACCAAACACTACGGCACAACACCCACTTTTTTCCTGCCTACTGAAGTCAGATGACGGGCCCTCCCACTCCAAAACCCCATCCGTGAACCGTTTGACGTAGAAGGAGAACCCAGATCCGTGGTGCCTTCATTGCCTCCACATAAAATCAGAGCAAACTGGAAGGCAAAGTAGTATGTGTATTATATCTGTTCTATTCTTTAAATTAGGCGTTCAAAAAGTGCATTTGCGTTCAAAAAGTGCAATGCTTTTAAGTGTCCAAATTCTGCACCTGTGTCGTCAAAATTATGGATATATGTTCTTGGTTAGATTGTGTTTTGTCTATTTGCACGTGTTGTTTTAATTTGGTGTACATTTTTTGTCAAATAATACATTTTATGTTCACATAAAACATGGATTATGTGATTATTACATGGGTTATGATTTTGCACAAAAATGTATTAGGGCTTTTGGAGCCGGCTCTAGGCATGATACGCTGTTCTCATATAAGACTTAAGTCTTTTCAGTCCTTTTATGGGTAACTTTACTCCATCTAGTGCTCTATTCTGTATAGAAAAGCATTTTAGCTTCACAATTCTTTCCAAAGATACTTCCCAGGCTGTGTAGACTTTTCTATATACCTGCTCTTGTTTTTCTATATGCAATGATCCTGCAGTGTTCCTACCAGTTTTTCTCCTTGTTAGGTTTTACTGTGTTTGCACATGTTTTATTTTCTCCCCTGTATGACCTCTTTGTCAATGAATAACAAAATGTTTTATCTACACCAGATGGAACACAGTGGACACATACAGCACTTGAAAAATAAGCGTTGTACTTAAAGCATCTTTTGAGTTATCTTTAACCTTCTCACTTAAATAATTACTTTAAAAAATGTTGCGGTTATTCTTTTATCATGTTCCTGTTTTTTCTCTCATGATCTGAGCAGGCTACTGCACTGTAACTAATTTTTTATAAACTTGACATGCGTGTAGATGAATCAAATACTTGTCTTAAGACTTTTATCATCAAAGCATTGTCTATTCTATTCATGCTGACTTCATCATCAACTCGCTTGTTTGCCTATTAGGCAAAACAATTTAAAATATTATAATAAAGTAAACCTTTTTTTTAGGCAGTAAAAATAAAATAAAAAACGAATTAAAAGTCAAATTAAAACAAATAAAGCAGATGACTCAAAGGAAACTGATATAGATAAGTCATTATATGGTCCTATAACGTCTACAATGAAAGTCATAACTACTTTGCTCAAAAGAACATATTTTCACTTGTTGGCTTCATATTTTACTTTGAAAATATAGCCGTAAGTTATTTTAATTTGATTGGCAGTGCTTCCGGTTAAGTCATTACAGGTAAGGCATGAAATAACGTCATTGCTCTGACATAACGTAGTCAATGTTAACTAACTTCTACGTTTCACAGCCTTCAAGAGTTTATTAACTTAATTAACTGTTCATTTAAGTTGTCTTTGAAGATTTGCTGGCGGTTTTCCTTTAATTCGAAGCCTTTCTGTTTTAGTCGCATTACTTTTGAGATTGTGGGTAAAGTTAAGCTAGTCGTCAGAAGCCTTTTAACAAGACCGTAACAAACAATTCAGTTTACATCTACAACCAGGGACCGACGTTAAACAAACTTTTCCGGTTCTTTGACGCTAGAGGTCAGTATGAGATAAACCCGGATAGTTCGTTATTAATCTATTATTAGTTTAAATACGTCTCGCGGGCCTCGTGTCTGTACAGCCCGGCTAGCTCAGTCGGTAGAGCATGAGACTCTTAATCTCAGGGTCGTGGGTTCGAGCCCCACGTTGGGCGACACATGTTTTTGCACTACCTTTTTATTCCTCTGATATCCACTGTGAGAACACAGGAAGAGCAGTCTGTAATATAAATATGCATAGTATATGGGCGAAGGCAGTTATATAAAGCATTTAAAAAAATCAGCCCATTTTTTGTGCAAAAGATAATAATCAAGAATTTTACTCATGTATTTGAATATGCAGTAAAAACTGTGGAAACCCCAATCACTGTAATGCATTTTAATAAACCATTCATAAATAACCCAAGCAGTGTGTTATTATGTAGACTAAATTCCATTGAAGCAGTTGTTTGGTTTGTATTAGTTTACTTGGATCACATTATATCTGTGTCTATTTTTAATTTAATTCAGTCCTGTTTCACAATAGATTAAAACCTTGCACGTTAGTGTCTGAGTTCCTCAAACACTTTATTTGGTCTTAGGGAACTAACGACATTATGTGTGCACACAAAATAGTTTTTTTGTGCACGGGCTAATGCCTTACCTGTCATTCCATCATGCATTTATACTTGAGTATAAAGATTTGACTTCTGAAAAAATATATACACTGCAATGGAACGTAAATATGACAACAAAAAGTGAAGCTTTATCCAGATTTGTTTTGTCATTGTTGACCACTGTCACAGCAAAAAGTAGACGCCACACACACTTTATAAAGAGCTCAAATAACCATTAAGTTTTCATCTTTCGCCAAATGATAGGACTCTCTCTACCTCATTGCCCTTACTTGCTAACAGCATACAACTTGCACGCAGACACTACATAGAGCGCACTTGTACTCTACAATCATATTTATATTCTTGTTTTTGATAATTTCATCTTTGTATCGTATATGTGTACCTCAAACTGCTGCTGCAACAAGTTAATTTCCCATTCTGGGATCATTAAAGTGCGTCTAAGTCTAAGGACTCATGGGGAAAGGCCTATTTAATTTGTGTTTGTTATGGTGGCTACATTAAACTAAATATGAGCTTGTAAATATATTTGTGTATGTGGTTAACACTCTCTCCACCATCATGTATTATCTAATATTACAGTGACAGCAGTAAGGTGTGACACTGATCATGGCATAACTTCCTCAAAGCAAGGTCTCTTCCCTTTCCTTTCCAACAATTGGGAGTGTTCTGGACTTCATAATTTCTCATATAAGCTGTCCCTGTCTCTCTTTTTTGCCGTCCTATTGTTGAAATAGGTGAGGAGATACAGCGTTTACTCTGGGAACAGCCAAGAGGAAGGGAGGAGTTTAAACAAAGGCCTTCTCCACATAAAAAAAATGGAGGTTTGTACAGAGGAGCCATGGTATCCTGCTCTTCACAGTCCACATGCTGTCATTTCTACTTCTCAAGGCCTCTTCCAAGACAACCGCCACCTGATTCTACAATAAAAGGCTTGAAAGCATTGTTACTCAGGGTTCGTATGACGAAAATATTCTTATTAAGCGTGTTATTCTGTGGTTTTAGGCCTAGCTCTCTGCTTATTTTTCTTCCCCTGACTCTGACACTCATAGTGCTGCCCCTGCCTGCACTGAACAAAGATAATTACTCAGGAAACATTTCAGCCAATCAGAGGCGGCCTTGTATCCTGCCTGGGAGGAGAGCAACCAGTCAGGATCTGGCTAACATCACTGGGGCCTGATCGCCTTGCCTGAAGAGCGGAGCCTTCCCCGGCTGAGGGCTGAGAGTGTCCTCCATGTTTTATAAGTGTTGACATAACAGTGTGTCAGGGAGCCATGCATCCACAGAGGTAAGCTCTGTCTTTTTTATCTCAACTCTCTGATAACAACATGGCTTCCTTCTAGTTGTCGTGGTGACTGTTGGTTTCTCATGATCAATGTGCACACCTTAAAATCAGTTTAGAGTGAAGCAGCAGCAGCAGGAGGAGGAGGAGCTGGGTTGGATTGGAGGCCTTGCCAGGCCTCACTGCTCCACAGCTTTGAAGGTGGGGGGTTGGGTAACGAGTCTCACCCTTGCTCTCTCTCTGTGTCTCAGGGTCACATGGGTGCCCCAGACAACCAGGCTGCCATACAGGAGGCAGAGTGGACCATGGCAAATCCTTTTCCTTTTTTATAATGCAAAGGAGAGTTAGAATTTGAAATGGCACCCACATGTCCTTTCTGCTGTGGCAGTCTTATCCTGTAACCTGGCAGAGAGAGAATGGGGGATGGGCAGTAAAAGAGGAGGGGGATATTATGTACCCTTTGTAAGTGGATTGGCTCTGTTCTGTGTTTTCTTGTGTGTCATGCCAGGCCGGGAAATAGAGGTGGGGGGCAACAGATGTGCTTGTTAGGAGGACAAGGGGCACAGGACATACAAGAATACTGGTTTCTGACTAATATCCTTACATATATGTATGTGGTGTAAAAATATTCAGAAACTCAACTGGAAGTATTTATGGAAGCCGGACACTCTGAGGGTGCAGTTTCGACATTCCATATTGGTCAGAGGAAAAACCCAAATGAAACAGCCCTTTTGTCAAGGGGCAATGCTCTTCCAGTCTTATCTTTAGGTATAAGGTTGTGAGACACAAGTTCCTTGTGTGTAAACCCTTTACAGCCTGCAGCCTTGTCAGCTCTACATCACTATTGTGAAACTGCTTCCTCCACTCACTGATCCTCAGGCAGACTGTGGCCATTTTAGAGAGCTCCTCTCAGCTCAGACGGCAGGTCAGACAAACAACACCAGACATGACATGTTTTCACATGATGTGGGTCGAGAGAATTTGATTCTAATGTTTCTGTGGGGTTTGCTGGGTTTCTCCTGTTTTTACAGGTTGTAAAGAAATATCTTGATATACAAGATGCAGCTCAAAATGCAATTTGTAAAAATATTTTCTGAGAACACGACACGGTGTGTGAGGAAACTGCTCACTGTTTCATTTACAAATGTCAGTAAGTTTTCACTTACTGACATTTGATATTGTTAAGACAGTGTTACACCATGTCTCAACATTTTAGCCGTCTCAATTTCATGGGGGAGACAATGGATGTATTTTTCCCTCTTGTGGTTTGACACATAGCTCCTCACCCCTACAGAAAATAATGATACAATCCATGCTTCATGACAAAATCACTCCGTCTAAAACCAAATCTAAACCTTTCCTTGGACTAATTATTGACTTACTCGCCTGTGCACGAATGAGCCTGCAATACAAACGCTGCAATAATTGTCATAAATTTAAGCAAAGCACCGTGTCATGGTGTTTGGACAAGTCACGGCCTTTTATAGAGGCAATGTAGCCTATAAACAAGATGGCAGAGGTGGAAGGACAGAACATTTGAGCAATATATCACAACCACGATTGTAATTTCCCAAAAGACATTTTTAAAAATCCTGTCCGGTACATACTGTCATTACCAAGAAGGGCCACCAGCTAAATTAAAGGAATATAAACTGTCTGATGCAGGAAGAAATCTCTGCATTGCAGCAGAAATGCGTTTTAAGAGGGAAGCTTGCACACTGATCCATGTGGCACAGCACCGTCGACCAATAATATTCCAGCCTTTTGCCTCTTCAGCCAATTGCAGCTGCGGTTGAGGTTAAAGATTGACAATCAGAGACAGAGCAGCAGGGAGAGCAAGGGCCTTCTGGAAAATTCCACAGCCATCTTTGATTCACCCTGTACAGCTTTATATACAACTCAGGTCAAATCTTTCTTTTATTCAGGATATTCTGCCGTACTAGTTAGCATACTTTGGTGTTTGGACATTGTTTTAGCATTATGAAAGTGCCGTGCTAATGAAAGATGCCTTAATACTGTTAAAATAATTATTGAAATGCAGAACATAAACCTTACCTTCTGATTTGACTTGTTTTGTTTGTTGATTTCAGGAAAATTAAAAGCTACAAGGATGCATTTGCTCTTTTTTTTTTTTCTGCATGTAGGTTTTGGTCTTTTGAAAGCTGAGCACATTCTGTCGTTTCACAAAACCTAATTATTTCTGGCGTGTTGTGTAGCTTGGTGAGTAGTAGTTGGTTTTTTATTAATTTTAGAAAGAAGTATTCATCCCAAGTATATTCAGTGGTGATTCCACCAGAAAGACTCCAACATAATGTTTGCCATGAATGGCTTTCCTGTTTTACCAGACACAAAAGGCCGTTTATTCCGGCTGTTTGATGTGTAAGAACTGTGTTCATTAAGGTATGGAGAATTGTGTTGCAAGGATCTGAGCATGGCTTCAAAAATGAAATTAAGTTATTCAATGTCAGGAGTATTCATGGGGAAGGAGGGAAGCCAAGACTGAAGACATAAAAAAAAACAGCCACAGAGTTGAGGGCTTCTGACTTAGCTGGATTTTCTCGAGTCCTCTTCTCTGGGATCAGCCGGTTAGGAAGGATTGTCTTAACATAGCCATGATTTTGTATTTGTTTTTTTTAAATTGTTGGACTGCAATCTCCACAGATCTCTCTGGTCCTCCTGCATGGATGTGCCAGTGCCTGAGTCTGAGCCTTGGAGTGGGGGATGGTGGAGAGGGGGGGGGGGAGGAGGGGGAGGGGAGCAAGCTGTGGCCTCCATTTTCTGTGACGAGAGAACCCTGCTCGTCTCTCTCACAGGAGTGGAATCTAAAGGCATTGAGTCACTGTTGTTTCCTTTTTGTCCATCAGGTACTACTTGCAGGAATACTGTCAGTGTTTTCTTGAACCCACGTCTCTCTGGAATATATCCCAGAATCTGCTGCGGATTTTATTTACCCAACTCCTTGTGTGATGGATCATAGCTTCTAATCTGAGAGTGCCCTTTGGATCAGCACACTGTACGTTTTTTTTTACTGCTGATCATCCTGTCTTTTTGGTAGTTGTCAGCAATGTCTTGCCATTGTTATTAAATGAGTATGTAACGCAGGGTGTTACAGCTGCAGTGGGCTCCCTTGGTTTGGTGGATGTTCTGTTTTCAGGATTGTGGTACACGTTGCAGGGTGACTTGGCTAACGTTTTCTTATTTTCATGTGGGCCTCATTTGTTCCCCTCAGTCCGGAACAGGAAGGCCCTAGAGGGGTTTGTGTGTGTGTGTGTGTGAGTGACTGTTGGCAGGCTGAAACTAGATACCCATATGCCATGTTTGTAGATACACTCCTCTCAATCCTTGCCTACCATTCTTTTAGACGACAAAGTTTATAATGCATTTACTCCTACGTTTCACTTTGTTAAACTCTGTGTTATTGCCAGTTTGAATGCCTGAACAAGGAATATATTTAGAAACGTATTGATGATTGTGAGATACGGTTTTTACTTGGTGACAGTGTTTGGAATTCAGTTTTAGAGAGAGATCTTTAATCACTGTTAAAGAATTGCGAAACAAAAGTAATTCCTGACTTGCTATTTAAGATTCTAGATTGGGCTGATGTAATCTTATCCACTCTATTTCGGGGATACGTTTTAATCAGTTGTATATGATTAACTAAAACTTTTCCAGATATGCTTTTTAAACTCTGCTTATAACTGAATGGATGTTTGATCAACATTTTGTGGAATGTCTCTTTGAGGGTGGAGGAGGGAACATGAAGAGCATTCTTTTACTTTCAGAGAAGAGGAAAAAAAAAAGGAGCTTATCCCTCAAATGTGGTTGACCTTTGAGTCATAGCCTGTAAACCCATCCTCTTAGCTGGAAACCAGAGCTGTAGCCAATACTATGAACTGGTCAAGTGTGTGACCTGTCAGGGGTCTCTGCAAGGGTTTTTCTTCTTGGGGCTTTTGCATAAAGGCTACATCCTTGGAACGAGGACCTCTGTTGCTCCGACAAAGGAGGAGCCAAACGCTCAAAGACTTTCATTTATTTCCAGAGTCCCTTTATTCTTTTCTGTTTCCTCAGAGGAATCGAGATGAGGGCAGGACCACAGACCTTGGAAATGAGACTACCTCCGATGTGCGTGTTGGAAAAAAAACGTATTCTTTTGATGTATATAATCTATAGTTTCTTTAGTGTTTGGATTTATTCATTAACTGGACTTAATGATCTATGACGTATGAAAGCTGGCCTGTTTACATCAGTTCGTAAACACAGTTAGTTCTGAATTTAAAATTGCACAATGCTCGTGCATCTTCACATTAAATGTTATGTAAATATATCCTCAGGAGGAAATATTTTGTACCAGATGTCCTTACTGGGTAATGAGCAGTGAAATAAACACAACTTTGGCCATCAGAAAAATTGAAATATAAATGTACTTGAAGATTTAGGTTAAAAAAGGATGTTTGGAGCTTGTTAGGTGGATTTCTTGCTGTTGGTCTCCACGAATGGTCCAAAATCCCCCGAGGACATGCTGTTGTTACAGAAGGGGCTTGAGAGGTAGCGTAAACATATACTGTTGATCGCTATGAGACCCTATCCCTCCGGTAGAATGGACTGACTATCTCCTTATTATTAGACTATCTAGACTTTATTACAACCACAGGACAACAAAGATCAGGACCTACGTCAGGCTACAGTGTCCAGCTGCAATCCCTCCCGGAGGACGGAGGTGCAGAGTAATACCAGCTAAGTGTCCAATGTGCTGTTGTGAATATCAGCTTGTGCTTAGTGAGAGAGGAGTGTTGCCATGGTGATTACCATTCTCTCTCTTGAAACATAAAGACCATTGTCAGATTTGTTTGTCACTGATAATATTGAAAGGATTTGAACTTACTACCTCCTTGTCAGAGATGTGCTGAAATCAGATGACAACGATAACAATGGAAACCTGCAGGGTCCCTATTGACAGATCCTACGGGACCCGGGTGCCTCACTTAGATGGTGTTCCACTTGTTTACTGTTATGTTGATGTGGTTTCTGAACACCCCTTCTGACTGTGTGTTTGCCTCTCTTTGCGTGTTCCTGTGTGCTCTTGCTTGGTGCTCTGCAGTCTGGCTGAGGACGAGGTAAAGACGGAGTCTGATGTGGTAGAGGGGATGGATGCATCTGCACGATCTAAAGGTAAGTCTATAAGGCCGAGTAGCTTAAAGTAAGCGTCAAACATCTTAATCGTCTCAGTTTCAGAGACCGTTGAGGCTATTTAATGTAAGGTTCAAGAGGTGCTTCAAAGCATTTCACAGCTCGCTCTGGAGTGCAGAGACGACTCGTTATGCCTCCCTGCCTGTTTGGATTTTATCTAATGTAAACGTAAGGCCTTGTTAGGTTGGAGGGTGTTATTTGTACAGTGCTGTGAGAAAGAATGGATCCCTCCTGGTTTCTTCTGATTTTGTGTTTAACTCTTACTAAATTGTGTTACATCTTCAAAGAAAATTTGACGAAAACAAAGGCAACCTGACTAAATACACAAGCAAATTTTAAATCATTGTTTGTATTGAAACTGTGTGATTGTGGAAAAAGTCCCCCATTCTGCAAACTGCATGAATAACTGGCTGCATATGGACTGGACACACCCAGACCAGATTATCGCGAGCCATCTCCAATCAAATGATCTATTAAATCAACCTTTTTCAGGAGCGTAATGATTGCTAGAAGCCCCCCCCCCCCATATGCAGACGATATGACACCAGTCTTGGAAGGGTTACTAAGCTATTTCTGAGGTTCTGGGACCCCACAGATCTACAGTGAGGGAGACACATTATCACAAATGGAGAGGACTTCCCAGAAGAGGCCGACCCTCCAACATTCCTCCAAGAGTGCAGAAAAGGCTCATTCAGAAAGTCACAAAAGATCCAAAGAAAACATCGAGGGAACTGCAGGCCTCTCTCACCTCAAAATAGGTCATTGTTCATGGTTGTAGTGTCTGAAAGATATTGGGTAAAATGGAATCCATTGAAGGATGTCAAGACAAAAGCCATCGCTAACCTCGATGAACATAAAGGCTAATCTGGATTTTTACACAACACACTTTGATGTCCTTTGTAGCTTTTTGGGAAAATATTTTATGGACTGATGAGTGGAACGTTGGACCGGTTTGGTAGACAAGTATCCAGTTACATCTGAAGCAGACCAAACACAGCATTCCACAAAAAAGAACATTACACCTGGTCTCAAGCGTGACGCATGGAGGTGGTGGTGTGATGTTGTGGTTGATGCTTCTGTTCAAGAAATGTCTGAAGGACAATGAAAGGTCATCTGCTCCCTCGGGGTTGGTTCAAATGCAGAGAGATATTATCACTACATTGTACTGTATATGACTGAATGCGATTAATACGGTTTAAATTATTATAATCAGTCAGTTAATTGAAGCCCAAAACGGCTTCTTGCAGCAAGGCCATCATCCCAAACAGAGGAGTTAATCGAACTCTGAATGAGATGCTGTGGTGGGACCTCAAAAGGACCCTCCAATGTAGCTGCACCAACAAAGTTATGCAAATAAGAGTGGGCTCGAATTCTACCACAGGGAGACTGATCTCCAGTTAACGGAAGCATTTAGTTGCAGTTGTCGCCGCTTAAAGTGGGACAGCTAGCTATAAGTTTGTTTTATGTTAGATTTTGTTTGAAGACCTGACGAAAAAAAGAAATCATGGCACCGCTACTATCCAGAAAGCTTCTGTTGTTTTCAATACTGCTTATTTGGTTTGAGTGGTGGCTGTCAGCAGTTGGTAATGTTATCAAAATGACAAAGTTATCGTTATGTCGTTCTTCATATGAGCACAGAATTGCAATTCTGATCTTGACTTGCTTTGATTTGCGTCTTCTCGGTTTCCCAATAAGCCCCTAGATTTCTCAAGGATCGAGTGGGTATATTGGGGTTGTGATTGTTTTCCCCAGTCGATTCATTAGCAGAATATATCTATTAAAGCCACAGAGTAATTTTTTATCTTCTGATGTGCGTGAGAAAGTGTTAGACCTGAGTGAGGTGAACAACACTAGCCTATCTTTTCTAGTTTGATGATTGGATCCTTTTTATAAATCCAGTCCCAGATCCACCAGGGTCAGCAGACCGAGCAGTGGCACCACAGAAGAGAAAGGTCTCCAGTCCCACACATTCCTCCAATGGACACTCTCCCCCAGACACCTCGCCCAGCCCTCTCAAGAAAAAGAAGAAGCCAGGGGCTGTCAACTACAACAACAAAGACCAGGTAAGGGCCGAGCTCTCGCTGGGCTGGTTTTGTCTTCTTGCAGTCAACTTCTTAACTTCGAAACTTTGAGAAACTAGAGTTTGTTATGATCAAAGCAACTCTCATACCTAGCTGCTAATGTTCAACCCAAGGCTGCTCAGATTATTCTTAATGTGTCAGAACATGTTCAGTTGTTGTTGAAAAAGTCACAAGGGGTTGATTGAAAAAAAGAAAAAAAGTTATAGAGACAATTTGAAAAGGCCTGAGTCACATGACCTGCAAGAACACACCAGTGTTTACTGACTGCTGACTGACCGCATGAAGATGGACATAACATACTGTGACATAACATACTGTGACAGTAGATCTGTTGTATTGGGATAAATGTATTTTATAGGGTTTCGCTGCCATAAATGCATCCCCAGCATTTACTTCCTACTTCTGTGTTTAGGACGTTGTGGATGTTTGTGTTCTTAAGAATCTACAATGGCAATTAATGTCCTGTTCCTTTGTGATTTATGAGTTTTTATCTGCTGGCCACAGTATTGGGTGATGAGTGACCCCTGCCCCCTTCCTTTTCCCTTGAACATGCATGAAATGAAAGATAACCAAAGTAATATTTTAACCAGTGTTTGATGTTAACTGATAAGTTTAAATAGAATTTTAACACACTCATGTTCAAAGAATTCCAAAAACATAATCTTAAAGTGAGATTAAGATGTGAGTTACCGGTTTAGAACCACGTCATAGATCGTGTTTTCTCACACCTGAATGCCTTAAGCTCACAGCTTGAAACTTGTCAGGTTGGTCTTATTTGATTAAAAGTTGAAACGTTCATGTTTTTAAAAGTCTTGTGTAATGCTTGTGGTTTATTGCCTTTACTCTGTGCTGCTTACCCTGCTGACCCCGCCTTACTGTTGTCTTGTTTCTGTTGCACTGCACCTTTTTTGTGTTCCTGCGTGTTTTTGAAACCTGCCCCCCTGTTTCTCTTGCCTGCATTTCAGTCAGAGCTAAGACATGGTCCCTTTTACTATATGAAGCAGCCAGCACTCACATCAGACCCTATTGATGTTGTACCGCAGGATGGCAGGAACGACTTCTACTGCTGGCTGTGCCACCGAGAGGGCCAGGTGCTCTGCTGTGAGCTCTGCCCCAGGGTGTACCACGCCAAGTGCCTCAAACTACCAGCTGAGCCCGAGGGCGACTGGTTCTGTCCAGAGTGTGAGGTATCTCGTTGAAACGTGTGTGCAAAAATTATTGTGGACTGGAGGCACAATCTTGCTTGCTTAATGCTTAAATGGGTGTCAGACTATGTGCCCCGAGGAACAAATCAGTGAAATCATCTGCCGTTTTGTCTCGATTGACACGGCTACCCACTAATTCTTGGTCCTACAGGACACGTACTCTGACACTCTTGCAAGCTAATTGTGCACACTCTAAGTTTCGGATAAGGACGATAAACATGTGATCTGCTTCTTTTTGGGGGATTTTTACATGACAATGGTTTTTACACTGAAACAATACATTTCATTTGTATGTCAGCGGCGTTATGGAGCCCTGAAAGCTCCATATTTTGAAAAAGGGCTCTTAGTTTTAACCTCTTAAAAGGCCACTATTTCTGTCACTGAGTAAATTGGCAAAATGTCGTTTTTGAGTTAAATTTGACGATGCAACCCCAATTCGCACTTTTCAGCCTAATGGTCAGGTGCGGACAGAATAACAAAAACACTGGTAGACTATTTGTTTTGCTCTTTTATGACTGCTCTGCTAGTAAATTGCAGAGTTATCAGCTTTGATGATCAGGTGCTCCTCTTCTTCTGTGCTGTTGAGGTTGAAATTTTAGTTACTGTCCTGCTATGCCTACTACAGTTTTTTCAGTCTTTGAAAAACTGTGTGCACGAGGAGCGTTTTCACGACATTGACCTGTGAGCGCTGATCCTTTTCAAAACACAAAGAAAAAGCTTATCATGTATTCAGTTGAAACTGTGTCATGTAAACGGGGCCTTGATTTAACGAAATTTAGATTTTCACGTTTTTTCCGTTTGCAAAATCTTCAATATATCAAAAATAAATGGGTTAATTGTTGGTATTATTGTTCTGTCCTTTCGCCCGGTGTTGTTAATTTCATGTGTATTTATTCATATTTTTAATTATTGAATATTTTGCTGTTGTTGCAGAAAATAACAGTTGCTGAATGCATTGAAACCCAGAGTAAGGCAATGACAATGTTGACAATAGACCAACTCTCCTACTTGCTCAAATTCGCACTCCAAAAGATCAAACAACCTGGGGTAAGACTTGCAAAGATCTGTCTCATACTTGTTTGGTAGGTCTTCTACATTCTAGATAGAGTGTTGATTATTTTAAGAGAAAATTCATGGAAAAACATTGATGATATTGATGAAATGAAACATCCAGATCTTGACGGATGCATCTCTCTTCTTTTGATTTCCCCATTTTTTTTAAAACTGAGCAGACAGAACCTTTTCTGAAGCCTGTGTCTCTGGAACAACACCCAGATTATGCAGAGTACATATTCCACCCCATGGACCTGAGCACATTAGAGAAGGTAATCATTGTACATTAAACAACAGGATAAACAGGGTAATGTCATGGAAAAAATACTAAACGTAGTGAGCAAGAGAAAATCTCTAAAGCCATAATCAATGCGTCTGTCAAAGTTACAGCTTTGGATAATGTAGTCACAATTATATATATATATATACACAAATAAAAAATGTATATAATGCCCAAAACACATCACAAAGTGTAACATACACTTTCCTCTTACGAGGCTTTCTGATTCAGATTGTATCATGTGTAACAAATGAATACTTCATTTGAAATAACATTTCATTGATTTTGATATTCTGTAATTTGACAGAATATTAAAAAGAAACTTTACGGCTGCACCGAAGCCTTTCTCGCTGATATGAAATGGATCTTACACAACTGCATTATCTACAACGGAGGTATACCCGTTTGAAAATATCACTATTCCCTCTACTGCGTATTTACAGACAAGAGTATGAATTAAGCATCTAACTTTGTTTTCCAGGTAACCACAAACTAACAGCAACGGCGAAGGTCATTGTCAAGATTTGTGAGCATGAGGTAATGAAGGTCTACTAACTAAACAATAGCAAAGATCCTGTTGATGTGTCTGATCTTATGAATTCTTTTCCTATTTCCTTCTATTTGTAGATGAACGAGATTGAGGTGTGTCCAGAATGCTACCTGTCTTCATGCCAAAAAAGAGACAACTGGTTTTGTGAGCCGTGTGTAAGTCTGCACACAAATGTAAAGTGTTTGGAGATGTTTATTGACTCAGTGTCTGATGGATCCGACATCTGAACTTAAATCTCTTCTTAAACCCTTGTAGAGTCAACCACACCCTCTGGTCTGGGCTAAACTTAAGGGATTTCCTTTCTGGCCAGCAAAAGCACTCCGGGAAAAGGACGGGCAGGTAGACGCTCGCTTCTTTGGACAGCATGACAGGTGAAAAAAGCCGTTGCAACTGCCGGCTACGGCGGTATGTGTTTGTGCTGTTCGCACCAAAATCCAGTTGTTAGCCTCCTGGTTATTATACCGAGTCATTGACTAAGTGGAATGGTACATTAGGAAGGGGTTCACTCCCTCCTGTCTACCATGTTTTGTTTTGCACAACTCCAAAACTGTTTCATATTCTTTCATGACAGTTTTTAGAAACATCATTCAGACCTTTTGCTTTGTGGATTTTTTCCCCCAGGATTAAAACCTTTTGTTTTGTTTCTAAGCTTACTTATTGAAATACTTTTCAATAGGTAAGCTTAGCTGGGGATTCTTCAGTTTCCAAAAGAAAACAATAATTAAAACAAAATAAAAGTCTCTATACTGGATGTTGGTTTTTGTACAGACCCTACATCTTTTCTTAGTTTATGATGAACGACATATAATTATATCATATTATGTCAGAAATGCTCCTGATTTCTGACCCCAGAAGACTCAAACTGTTGTTCAGAGCAGTAATTTAATGCTTTTATTTCATTACCGTTTTTTTTCCATCTTTATCTAGATTTTATGATATTCTAAATATTACACATATAGAGTCATTATTTTTTTCTCCTCTTTAAATCAGCTTGTTTGCTGTCTTTCATTTTCTTATCCACCCTTCGTCTATTATTGATATTTTAGGCTTCAACTTCTCTTCATTAGTCCCTTAGACCTGCACCATGAACAGCATAAAAGCTGAAAGCTGCTCTATAAAGTTTCTTCTTTTTTATCTTTCGTCTGTTCCCTTTTGGGGTTGACACAGCGGATCATTTGTTTCCATCCCTATTTATCGTAGGTACCCTACTAGCTAACCGCATCAGTGATGGTATTTGTTAACCCCGGCCACAACGCTTCCAGTTTGTAAATCCACAGTTTTGTGATCCACATATTGATTTGGCATAGGTTTTAAGTCACATGCCCTTCCTGACGAGACCCTCCCCATTTATCCGGACTTGGGACCGGCACTAGAAGTACACTGGCTTGTGATCCCTTCATGTCTGGGTCTATAAAGTTTGAGAACGCAAAAATCTTTCAATATTTTCTTTTTCATAAAACTTAATCTGCACATCTCCCATATACTGGATTGATATTTATTCAAATATTGATTATTGAATTTAAGCATTCTATTTTTTAATTTTGAAGATGGGCTTTCTCCAAAGTGCATTGAACAAGAATCCCAAAAAAGATAATTGATTCATTATCAACAAGTCGTAAAACTAAGTTTCCTACAATGTAATTATTTATTGGTCATTTATATGTCATTTATATCTTTACAACTCTGGAGTCGGCTTTTCTTCACACTAAATACTAGTAAAAACCTGCATTACTTTCTGCAAGAACTGCAAGACAGCAAATCAAAAAGGGATCATGGTCGAGAAACCCTTCATCATTTTATTTTCAGTAACAGTTTCCTGTCTTTCTTCAGTGAATAGCAGCCATGGTGGGAACCCTGTGTATGTCTAATTTGATGAATGTTTTATGTCTTATTTTCTGCAGAGCCTGGGTCCCGATCAACAACTGCTACCTCATGTCCAAAGAGATCCCCTTCTCTGTGAAGAAAACAAAAAGCATCTTTAACAGTGCCATGCAGGAGATGGAAGTCTATGTGGAAAACATTCGCAAGAAATTTGGGGTCTTCAACTATGCACCCTTCCGCACTCCCTACACGCCCAATAACCAGCTGCAGATGCTACTGGACCCAACAAACCCTGGTGCGGGGACAGTGAAAACCGAGAAACACGAGAAACTTCGCCTCAACTTTGATATAACAACCTCCCCTAAGATGGTCCTTGGCAAGAGTTCCACCCCCAGTGGCATGAGTCGGAGGGTCTCCGTGACGGATATGCCCCGGTCGCCTATGAGCACCAACTCCTCTGTCCACACGGGGTCTGATGGCGAGCAGGATACGGAGAAGGCCAGCAGGAACCCTGCATTTCACTACAGCACTGGAGAGGAATCAATGGATTGTTCAGGTAAATACATGTTAGAGTGGCTATAATCTCTCTTCTTCCAGTTGGCAGAGTATAATTGATTGTTTCTTCTTAACTATGAACCTTTTTTAATCATGTCCATATGAATGAAGGTCAGAGTAGGAACACTTTGAAGAATAATCTACTGCTCCTTTTGTTGCTATGAAGAGATTCAGCTCATTGTCTTGCTTTCCACACTAGAACTTCACTGTTTGTATTCATCCTCATGCCATCCTCGTCATCCTCAGCAGAGCAGGGATTTCAGCATAGACATAAACTCACTGCACTGAGAAAGTATGATGTGTTGCTCATTGAAACCTAGATGTCTAAATTAGCGACAGTTTGGTGACATTTCTTTATCTACTTGAGCAATTCTAAATGTTGCTTTCTCAACTTACTTCCACTAACGCCAACTTGTCCAAAACAAAATCTGTAGTTGCAGTTGTACATTTGACATCTTTTTCCTTTTGTAGCCATAAATAGAGCAATAATCATTCTGCCACTACATCTAAAGTAGAAAATAGCTGACTTTGGTGTTTGGGTGTTACTAAACAATGAGGTGGTGCTTTTTTTTTTTATCGTATACTTTGTCTGTTTTGTTTCACTGAACCTTTTTTATACATATGTCCCATGTACTATAGAGTAGAGCTGCCTCTTGATTTTTTAGGGATTTTAACCGTTTTTAGTGCATTTTGAAAATTAGATTTTTTTCTCATGTAAATAATCTGCAATTAAAAGGGACAACTTCAAAAATTGTATTCCCAGCTGTCTTTTAAGTTAAATATACCCATGTTGGGCTATCCCGAGTATTTCATGCTTGTCAAATTTTCTTATAATTGCAGCATCTCCTGTCTCTGGGAAGATGGGTCCTGGAGGAAGCGTGGCAGGCAGTCCCAAGGCCCTAAACTCTGGGGCCAAGCAGGAGAGGACTTCAGGCACTGGTGGCATTCTTAATCTCAACCTGGGTCAGTGCCAACACAAATACAGCGCTATAATGATGTTTCACTGAGGGTAACAAGGAATCTACAGGTCATCGTCATTGCGTTTGTAGTGAAATCAAACATTTACCGGTCCCTTTCAGATCGTGTGAAGGCTGAGATGGATCTGAAGGAGTTGAGTGAGTCCGTGCAGCAACAGCAACAACAAAATCAGCAACAACAGGGAGGGTCAGCTACCGTCACCACCCCAAAGAGACCTATCAGGAGCCTCGACAAGACTATTGAGAGCTGCAAGGCACAGCTCGGTACGTTCGCTCGCCTTTTGGCACTGAATTCTTTTCTTGTCTGTACCGGACCGTAGACATTAATGTTCAGGGATTTGAGTTAATTAAACAAAACTGTCATCGCTATCAAAGATATGGTTGTAGTCAGTAAAACCCATATTTATTCTATTAATATACCTTTAATGTAATTGTTTGAAAGCTACTGTCATGTCTTCCTTGCGAAAGTTGTTTTTAGAAATCTGTTAATAATCTTTATATCAGAAACTCCAAGATGCATTTAATCTAAAGTTTTTTTGGACAATGTTTAATTTTTTTTTAAGCATATGGTTACTTTTAATCAAGCCATTAGAGACATCAGTTCACAAGATTACTTTCAATATCGACTCATATATCAAAATGTGCTTGTAATATATAGGAGAAATTGTATGTGAGTTACTTTCTGTGTGACTTCTCACTGTTTAAAAGTGTTGTATGTATGAGGTTAAGTCTTTACGTCTTCACCTCCCATTGTAACTGTTTTGTGTATCTACAGGGATCGATGAGATTTCTGAAGATGTTTACAAAGGTGTTGATCACAGTGACTCGGACGATTCAGAAAAATCGGACACGAGCGACAGCGAGTATTTTAGCGACGAGGAACACAAGCCAAAGAGCTCCGCCCAGGACGACAAAGACAAAGCAGAGAGGAAAAGGCCAAAAGCTAGCACAGAGGGAGAGGTTAAGGAGGGTAGAGCGGATAAAGCTACCCCCCAACCCCTGCTTAAAGACAAGCAGAGTAGTAATGGCCCAGATAAGGACTTAAAGGACAAGCCCAGAACGCCCCAATCTCAGCCCCTAACTGAGAAGCCCAAAGCCTCAGAGGAGGGAAGACCTGCTACTGCTGCCTCGTCAGCAGCCGAGCAAGACTCTGATTCTGAGAGGGAGCTTGTGATTGACCTGGGTGATGAACAAGCAGGCCGTGGCTCCAGGAGAACAAAAAGAGAACCGGTGGCTTCTGCTGCCAAAACTCCCAAAGAGTCTTACGTTACCAAGTTAGAAGGTGAGACCTTGTTGGACCCCATATGCAGGGACGTGGGGTCAGGGGAGGCAGGTGAGGCACATCCCCACCCGTCATCATAAAAAGTGAAAAACAAATAGTGATAAAATAAAATAAATATTCATATTTGTCTACTGATATGTGCTATAAATGTAATTTCTGTATGAGTCCAATAATTTCGTATATAATCTAAACTATTTTTAAACAGAAATTGTAAGAGGAATAATGATAAACTTTATTTTTAAAGGAAGATACCACATTTAAAAACTTTTTCAATTTCTAGCCTTTTTTTTGTTTTGTTTTTAATCCCAAAAATGGGGTGAACCTGTGATTTTGTGTGACACTGAATGAATTGTAGAATTGCGATTGCAAATTAAGAACACACAAAGGTGCAGAGCAAATGTGCTCATTCTCTGAGCAGATGGTAATCTAAGGTTCTTCTTTGACCACATATGTACCTTACCTACGTGTGTGTAGAGAATTCTTGCATGAGATATGAAACAAAGCCAGTAGTCGGTGTGCAAGCTTTTATATTTGTCAGTCAGTGCCTTACCTGCCATGAACCTCACCGCACATCACTGCCTGTATGTTTTCTCCCATAATCGTCATCATCAGTTCTCCAGCATGATTAAAACACAGAATACAGCTCTTGTCAAGTACCCTATACAGTTAAAAATCCATCTTCTAAAAAATATCTCAATCTCAATTTGCTCCCTGGTGCTTCACAGGGGAGGCCAACAGCTACTCAGTTCAGATTCAGCAAACTTTTTAAACTAAATTTCCCCTTTGCTCAATAAAGCATCATTCCAGTGTCAACGTCATCGGGTTGCACTTCACTTCAGTCTGATCGAAGAAGTCTTAGCTAATGTAGCATTGCACGCCATCATGGTTGAACGGCCCTCAATCATTTTAATTTCAATCACAATTTTTTTGTCTTTCTTCAGCGAAAAACAGCCGTGTGTCTTCTCGGACTCATCGCAGTTTAAAAAGGAGTATAGAAATCAATTTTTCCTGAATAAAAGATAGTTCAGATGTTTTTTGAGTCCATGCATACTTCATATTTAGCATGCTTATAGCAGATAATATATCCTTGGGCTGCTAGCTTCGAGCAGAATTCTAAGTTGACATCCCCAGATTTTATCTCACTTTCAAAAATGTTGCGTAAAGTCCCCACCAAAGCTGGTTCAAGAGCCATAAAAACCAACAAAAAAAAGTTTCCGTTGAACTTATTTTCTTTTGTTCTTAACTTAATCCTATAATAACTTGTACTTTTACCATGCTGTCTGGTTCAGTCTCTTAAATATAGACCGGTAATCCTACAATCTGTTTGTAGTTTCCACCACAGACTGTTCAAGGGCTTAAAGATCGAAACTTTAACATTTCCGGCAGAATGGAAACGGCGGATGATACTTTTTTAAGGTTTTGAGAAAATAGAGCATTTCACTGCTGTACTGTAATCTATACAGTTAATTTACTACCAGATTGACAACGTGTTGCTAATTTATTCCTCTCTCTACTTACTTTGACTTACATTGAATGTTTTGTGTTCTTTCTGTAGGAATGTTGTTATTTATTACAACAAGGGGCTAAGCTTTGAAGAAAGACTGCAGGCAGTAAGATGAAGGTGAAATACTGGATTGTGGGAAATCCTACATCCCAGCTCAGACCATGAGACAACTATAGCGTCTGATTCTCTTTGACCAATCAATGGTTTGCAGTCTTTTTATTCAGCCTCTTAATGTTGGCTCAACTTACTTGTAACCTTAACAGAGTAGTAAAAGGCTGAAATGGAGTAACACTTTGGTTAACAGTGACAACTTTTGTCAAAGGATAGGCACAAGATGTGTTAGACACTGAACTGGAGTGTTTCGCGGAAGGGCAACTACTGACCCCAGTTGTTTCTTCAATCTGTCTTTAAGGCTACTCCACCCCTTTATCTCTTAAAGAACCCAAATGCCTCACTTTTAATAAGTAATATCTTCTTCTTGCCCAGGTAAAGTGCCTTCGTCCGCTGCCGCTGCCACGCCAACACGGGAAGCCATCTCTAACCTGAAAGACTCTTTACAACCCACCATCACAGCAGCACTTAACCTCGTTTCCACTGCAGCTTCTGGTCAGTCCAGTACCACCACAGCCACCAGTGCTCAGTCCCCTGCCTCCACCTCCGTCTCCACAACGTCCCCAGTATCTGCAGCTTTAAAGAAACAACGCCCCCTACTGCCTAAAGAGACAGCTCAGGCTGTCCAGCGGGCAGTTGTATGGAATCCAACAAAATTCCAGACGTCCTCCCAGAAGTGGCACATGCAGAAGGTACAGAGGCAACAGCAGCATGGAGAGCAGTCGGCGGCGCAGACGCAGGCCCAGAGTCAGGGGCAGACATGCAGCCCACAGCAGCTGCAGTCACAGAACTCCTCCTCCAGTAGCCGCTATCAGACCAGACAAGCAGCCAAGGGTATATACACATGTATCATCATTCATTTTAGTATTACACTTCATGTAATAGAAGAAAATGTGTTCTAAATGATACTTAATCGCCCGTCCTTCCCTCTTTATGCTGTACAGTGCAACAGAAGGATGTACCTCAGAATTCTTCCTCGTCAACAGCTGCTCAGGTCACATGTGGTACCTCCTCTTCTCTAAATTCTGGAGACTTACAGATCCCCACCGTTTCAGCAGACGTGGCCGCAGATATAGCCAAGTACACAAACAAAGTAAGTTCCATTTGTCTCCTCTGTAGTAGAATGTGAAAATAAGAAAAGAGGGGCAAACTTAGATTTATAGAAATTGATCTACTGCTCTGTTCACACAATTTTTATGGGATGAAAGTAGTTAGAATTCTGCGTCCTTTGCTAAAACTCTGCAGATCATGGACACAATAAAAGGGACAATGACTGAAATCTACAATGACCTGTCCAAAAGTACATCAGGAAACACAATCACAGAGGTAAATTCAGAGATATAGGATGATGCTCATAGATGTGTCGTAATCATGCTAATACTTGTACTATGTGCATATCTTTGCCAAAGATTCGTCGGTTGAGAATAGAGATTGAGAAACTCCAGTGGCTGCATCAGCAAGAGTTGTCAGAGATGAAACACAATCTTGGTAAGTTTTCCTATTTCCAGGAATGTGTCCTCATGCCTGAGAGTTGATGTTTATTTTTTATGCTGTATCATGACTATTAAGATATTTCTATTATGTCTCGCTTAATTAAAGAACTGACAATGGCAGAGATGAGGCAGAGTCTGGAGCAGGAACGAGAACGTTTGGTGGCCGAGGTGAAAAAGCAGACTGAGGTGGAAAAGCAGCAGGCGGTGGATGAGACCAAAAAGAAACAGTGGTGCGCTAACTGCAGGAAAGAAGCCATCTTCTACTGCTGCTGGAATACAAGTTACTGTGACTACCCCTGCCAGCAAGCCCACTGGCCCGAACACATGAAGTCCTGCACACAGTCAGGTAACCAACAAACTCATGGAGCACTGCCATGTTAAAAGGTGGCCTAAATGAGGTTGTCCTTCTTTGATTATATAACATCTGTTGATGTTTGGTGCTGTCATGCAGTAAAGATGTCACACATTGGTTCGGCATTTAGATGACCAAAGATTTTACGATAGGGAAGCTGGCAAATTTACACTGAAATATTTCATTGTTTTGTCATTTCATATTATGACCCAAAGTTCAACTAATACAAAATAAATGTCAAAACTACCTAAAGAGCAAGGATGACAATTGAGTACTTTTTGTGTATAACAATGTATATAATAATAATTGTGTCCCCCAAAAGTCGAGGATATTATGCAAGTATTTAAGCTACAGAGATGTAGGACCAGGAAAACCCATCGAGGCGGTCTTTATGTACGTGAAACCACACATCAAGGTCAGACACATTCTTGCCTTCAGACAATAACACAAAGCGTATCTATTACAACAATTAACCATCAAGAACATCAAACTAGAGTCACCTGAACGTTATCAAAGCGTGGTTGGATCATAGTTCTAGTTGTCAAAAAACGGTTTCACCTTCCAGGGGGAACACCTGTCACACACAACATGGTTCTACCTTTTATAAGTTGACCGCTACTTATCATAACTATTTTCACACTGAATCCGAACATGGATTTTGGCTCCTGCATCCGTAACTTTCCAACCATAAGTCCAGTTATGTCTACATGTAGCTCACATGAATTGAGACTAGGAAATCTGTCTTGTTTTATTACTGAGCTCAAAAAAATAGTTAACTATTTATCTTCATTATTGAGTCACTATGGGATCTGATCTTAGCGCATATTGCTGACTTCATAGAAAAAGTTGGTTGTTGTGTCAATATGAACTGTTAGAGATTATTAATGACTCACATTTCATTTGAGGACTCTAGTCATGGGAATTGCTTGTACAACGCAGGGGATTGAGGGCTTTTCTGGGATATACCTTTGCCGTCGAGGACGACGGCGTGGGCCTAGCTATTGAACTGTTGTACTAACATGACGGACAGCTTGGTGATTTGAGCCCGCTCCTATATGCCCATCCTCACTTCATGCATCCTGGCTCATATGTAATGAATTACGTAGCTTGGCTTATCATTGTTCTCCTGCTAACAAACACAAGTAGATATAAACGGTGTTCATTTTGTCATTGTATATATATTTATTTTTTGACTTTTTTTGTTTTTCCCAGCCACAGCTTCGCAGCAGGAAACGGAAGCAGAGACCAACTCGGACCCCCCAGGCAAAACAGGCCACTCTCCTGCGACACAGACGCTCCCCTCCGCAGCAGGATCCATATCGGACAAAAGCAACTCTCCCACATTTCTGGACAAGAGCAAAGACAGTTCTGGTGTTACCGTCACCTAACCGCTACACTACAATGCATTCACGCAAATCTGTGTCAGGCTGAAAGCTTGAGGGCCAGCCCATCTGTGATAAATGACTTTGATTTCTCCATTCCCATACATACATCTGCTTGGTGGACATTTTTTGGTTCATCTCTCCCAGTTTCCAGGAGTCTGAGTTTCGTGGATATACCATATGGAGGTCGTCTGTGTTGAGAAATAAATGTGAGTCTGTAGCTTTTCATACTGTAGTTTTGCTGTAGCTCTGTCAACACTTCGTCTCAAGTCTCAGCAAGATTGTATCACTCAAAAGGTTTTTCACTTACATCGCTGCTCTTAGGTACTTCACGTCCGTCTCGTTGATTGCTCTCCGTATTCTGGACAAAAAAAAAAATGTAAAGCCACCCGCAGCTCATTTATCATGTTGCCATCAGATTTATTCTAAGTTATGCAAGTTTCATCTTTGTTTTTGAAAAATGTCTTCATAATGTCAGCGGAGGTCTTTAACAAGTTTAAAGCTTCTCTCAACTCTGTTCTCTTAACGCGAGCGGCGGCATTTTTGGCTCATACCAGTTTTGTATTGTAGTTCCACATTGTACAGACATACGCAAAATGTATCAGTGATTTATTAAAAAGAACTAAAAAAACTAAACTGTACAAAGTTTTTGTAAGAAAATACATGAACAATATTTATAGTGTTATATGTTTTTATATGATGTTTAATGAAATCACATTTATATGTGTCTAAACAAAAATATTTGAAAATAAAGTAGGTCACATGAATGTCGGCTCTAAGCGAAATCTCTATCAAAATGGTTATCAAAGCTGATGTAAATCCTGAATGGACTGTGTCTAGGTAGACCTAAATTGAAAGTGCATTTGAATGGCTATTTCCTGTGTGCATGTGTGTTTTGAGCTTGTGCCTCGTATGTGTTTACATAGTGTATATACAATGAATGGACTCGTGAAGAAAAATAAAATTGCTCTGATCAACTTTGTAAAGTGCAATCTCATTTTATTTAAGGCCAAAATGTATTAAGTCACACAGTTTAAATGCACCGATCAGCGATAACAAAACCATTAACAGATGAGTTCAGAATAACAACGATTATTGTGGCACAACGACACCCGTAAGTGTGTGGGGGTCAATATTTTGTCCTTGAAGTTGACGTGTTGGAAGCAGGAGAAATGGGCCGGCCTTAGGACCAAAGTGACTTTGAAAAGCGCCAAATTGTAATGTTTATACAACCGGTTCAGTGTGTTTGCAAAACTGCAGCTCTAGTTTGTTGTACCGAATCTACAGTGGTTAGTGTGTGCCAGAGGGGTTAAAGCAAGGGCAGATAGTGAACATGCGACAGGGTCAGGGGGAAACGAGGCTCACTGATGCATGTGGAGACAGAAGGCCAGTCTGTGACGCCCAATCCCACAGAAGAGCTACTGTGAATGAATAAAATGATGACGGTTCTGATAGAAAAGAGTCAACACTGAGCAGAGCTGCTTGAGCAGCAAAAATGGGACCTGCACAATGTTGTGAACGTAGTTATGGCTGGTAAGATTTAGTTTTATTTTCTACATTCAAAACGATTTTGATGAGAGAGGACATGCAGTTGGTTGGTGTGACATAGGAAGATGTAGAAGACAGGGCAAGATGAGCCGAGGATGATTGAAAAAAAAAATAAATTCTTTCCTATTTGCCTGAAAGATACTCTCAAAATACTTATAAAACAGCGGTCAAAAAGTTATTTGACATAATTAATGTTTGTTTACATGTGCAATTAAAAATTGTTCATCAAAATAAGTCATATTTGATAAAGGGGTTCAATATCTTTGGGAATGCAGTAGTCAGTAAACTTTGTGTTTATATTTTGGGGAAACCACTTGTAATTTCTGCTGTACTGAGATATTTAAAATACAGTTTATCAATATCAACTAGAAATAACACACAGCGAGCGCAAACCTCCGACAAGGCACAGCAGGACCCTACTGTAGGTTTAGGAAAAGCCTATGCAGATTTCTCCATTCATGTCAGAGTTATAGCTTCTAAATCTGCACACAACACCACCAAACTCTGAGTATCTCTATAAATAAATTGTATTATTATTAAGTACTCTGTAGCCGGTCATCTCTTGCGCCTTTCACCTCAGTGTCTCTGTTAAGCCCACTGGGCCGCCATCTCCACCCCTTAAAGAACATCGAAGGAATCAAAGGAACTCTTCAAACTGAGGCCCTAGCTCAACCCCTCAAAAAACATCAAAGGAATCAAAAGAACTCAGGCAGCTATAGCCACCTTGTGACCTCAACATCCCAAACTGCTTATTATTTGATTTCATTATATTTTAAATGCTATGAAAAACCGACATTTAATCATCTCTGGGATATGCCAAAACCTACCTCTTTCATACAAATCCCTCCTGTAGTTTTTTCCATAATCCTGCCCACAAACACAAGACACAAACTCAACTGTGACGTCACAAGAGACGCTGCTGGTCTAATTGCTGAGAAGCCGGTTGCGTCTTTGCGCCCCGGGAATTAGTACTTCTTCAAGTCCATTCTTCACAAGTCTGCAAGCATGAATTTCTCGTATTTGGTACAGAGAGACGCCTGTAGAGTCTCCGGCTGTTTGGGAAAACGTGGATAGGTAGCCTCCTAAGAAAAGAACGGCAAGTGACTCGAGGGACGTTCGTAGTAGAATGGACCTCATTAATATATGGAAACATAAACATTTAGACCAGAGGGTTTATACTACTTGTATTAATAAAGACAGAGGTCAGTAATCATGCATAGACTTTAGGTCGATATCATCAGATAGTTTTGATAGAACCTTCTGTTTTAACAGGACCAAATTTAATTCTAATAGAGATGACTGGAAATTAAATAAAACATTATTACGTATTAAATAGTTTAAAAGGAAACCCTTAGCATAATTAACAAATATTGGAGACAAGTAAATTTATATAACAGTTTTGGCAATATGCTCGGAAATAATGAGAAATCAAATGAGGGACTTTGCTAAATCGTTTTTTTGGTACATGTATTGCCAAAGCTAACACAGAAAAATAAAAATAATTACTAACATAAGAATATCAGACCTAGAAAAGAATATCGACCTAGAAAAGAGAACCTACAGTTTATTTTCCTTGTCATCTGAAATTATTTACTATTTGATTAAATCAATTTGCAAGATAGAGATACAAAAAGAGACATAAACAACGTCTTTAATTACAGTGGTGCACAGAAACTAATCACATTTTCTCAAAGAACTGTACTGTACTTAATCTACTTCTCCTCTTTCCAGAGTGAAATTCAACACTTTCTACTCCACTACATTTTCTGACAGCTTTAACTGACAGTAACTCGTTCCTCCCCACCCCCCCATCCTGTCCACGGTTTTTCCAAATATCGCGAGATTTGCGATTCAGCAAGGCAGAGGAAATGGAGGTGCTGTGCTAGCTTGGTATCAGAACGAAACCTTTAGTAAGTGGGAACTAGCGCTAATCATTTGTACACAAGGTATGAATTCAAGTTTCTTGACGACGATGGAGAACACGCCCGAAAACAGATTGAATTAATGTGTCTGTGTCGTCGGAGACAATCAGCTGCACAACTTATTGGTTTTATGTCCAGGCCGTTTAACCGCTAACGGTGAGCAACATAAGCTGATGTAGAGAAAAAGGTTGGTCCTTTAACGGCATTACGAGTTTAGCAAAGCGTTTCGTTTTCACGCTTTCACACCTCAGTGCATTCTGGTAACAAAACTTGACTGGGCTCTTGTGAGAACTAACAGCCAAATTTATACTACGAGGGCATTTTGGCTACCCTCCCTATTTGTCTCCCCCACCGACAAGCTATGCTGAAAGCAATCAGCGAGAGGCTAATATAGCGTTATTAGCATCAGGCATATTTGTTGTGTGCAGGCCAAATGATCAGCCCTTGAAACAATAATCCGCAACAAGTATAGTAGTTATATTGTCAAGACAAGCATCAGTGGGTTACAAACGAAATATTCAATACGTTAGTGTCATTACAGTAGCTAGATGGTCACATTTGCACAGCTAGGTTTTAAATCCATGGTTAATGGAACGTAAACAAGAATAACCAACGTCATCTTTGCACTCTATATTCTGTTATCAGACATCTGGTGTGTGGTGAGGAAACAAGGAAGATTAACCTAACATACCGTGTTTTCACTCTGGAAATGTGGTACTATTTGCAGTATTTTTTAATTCCTGCGTTTCACCTCTTTCGTTATATAAGCTCATTATATAAGACTTGATTCTAGAGAACTGATACATAGAGCAATCTTATCAAATTAGCCAAACTTGTTTCTTGTAATTCTGATTTGTTTCACTCACTTAATTTGGAGGCATAGTCCAGTGATTCACAAACTTTTTTTAAAATTTTTCTAGCAACCCCTTTTTTAAAAATGTTATCCCCTATTCACAATAAGCTTTAGAACTTATTGTTCATAGCTGTGCAAATATTTAATATTTTGGAATAGGTAAAGAAATTGTTTCGCAGTGATATGTTTCACCACTTACAACTTTCATAGGCACATCTTGAAAGCCTTTATCAGTAATATAAAAAAATATAATGGAAATATTATACAATATCAATAATAAAAGGGAAATATACATCTCATAAATGAGATGAAGGCAGTAAACAAGTTCTTATTTTACCCTCTACAGTGATAGCCAGACTAGCCAATTCAAAAGTGTTGTCGATAACCAACAAGCTCTCATGTGACTCAAATCTTGTATCTAGACTATGAAATAAATTTACCAAGTTTATTTGCAATCACAAATGTAATCTGTAGGTTGTGGCCCAGCCCATGGGAAGGACTGATGTCATAAAACATGTTTAAGATCATTAATATAGCAACTCATGGTTGGAAACTAACCTGATCTGGGCTAGGCTAACTGGCTGGCTTATTGTCAGTTGTTGCTTAACGTGAGTTTGTGTAACCCTGATTTAATGGAAATGAGGTGGTTTTCCACAGGCTATCTGGAGTGATGTCAGATCATTTTTACTTCATTACCAACTATCAGTCTCAAATTGTAAGTAAACTTAAATAATATATCATTTTAAGTATGTTAAAATATATGGACCTAGAGGGTTTAAATATTTTTTCCAATATATCAAACTCGTAGGCTTTTATGATACAATATTTAAAAGTCTCATATCTGCTGAAAAAATGATAATAATCATTAGTTAATAATACAGCTGAGGAGATAGAGATAGGGAGAGAGGAAGACAGGCAGGCAAAAAAAAAATAATAAGGCATTCATTTTCAAATGTATCCTATTTTATGCTCCAACCAATGGGGGAAATACAAGGTTACCTGTGTCCATCCATACACCTGTTCATATGAGATTGGGTATGGTCTATCCACATCTCACCACTCGTCGGACAGAATTAAACGAAATATCCTGTCTTGTCGGAGCCTCAAAGGTGTTCATCTCTCCACAGAACTCTTCAGTTTTCTTATTTTAATATCTATAGGGTGAACAAAGTTGATTATATTATGCTCACTCTCACTCTCAGAGGATATGGTCAGTCTAATCTACCCTAAAACAGAATTCAGTGATCTATCTCACTTGCGTTTTTGGGGTCCTTAAGATGTACAACTCATAACTTGTTTTTTCAGTTTTCTAGTGTTTAAAAAAATTTTTTTTTGGCACATTTGGAAAAGTTACTTTTCATTTTGGCTTGCTCACACTTACCTATGATGGAATGGTCTGTCCCACGCTCACTTTTTTCCAGAAGCAGGGACTTCTGTGTACTATGACACATATTTGTAGTTTCTAAATACATTTTTTTAAGATAAATTACACACACATATGTAGTTTCTAATTACAATTTTAAAATAAATTATAGTGAAATAAACAAGAGTTTCATAACATTGAAAGAATTTTATGTATACATGGCACAGGTTCATGTTGGATAGCTTTTCCCTTTTTTATTTTTTGGAAAACAGCTTATCAGGCTCTATGAAAGCATTTTACAGTTTGTTCATCTCGGACTGCCTCCCGCTTTTGGTCACTGCCCCTAAATATTGTGACAACCTTGATATGTAGCCATATATTTTTCATGGGGGTCACCTCTGATGACGTACAAGGCCCACAACTCACAGAGCCCACATCTCCCTCTTAGTAATATCTTTTGGTACTCCTTTGGATTTTTTGCATCACACAAGATGACCAACATCAGATGGAGGAACCACCCCATATAACATAATTCCACCTCCGATGTCACAGGGCTGGGGAGACAAGCTGGGTTTAATGTATCACTTGACCTACAAAGACACCTTAAAATGTCAACCCAGTGATTTTGTGTTAAAAAGGTTCATGAAATTAGACATTTTTAAATACATTTTGAAAATAGAAAAAGCCTTTGAAGAGCGCAAACCAACAAATACTCGGTCGTCTTGTAGCCGGTCGTCTCCTGGGCCTTTCACTTCAGCCTTTCTGTTCAGCAGACTGAGTACCCAGCTCCACCCCCGAAGAAACATCAGACGAATCAAGGCAGCAATAGCCACATTGTGACGTCACCACTCCAAACGGCTTATTTTAGTACACCCGCCAAGGAAGGGGGATATGTATTCACTCCTGATGTTCATTTGTATGTTGTTTGTCTGTGAGCAGTATTATGAAAAACTACTGGATGGATTTGCAGGGAATTTTACCCAGAGCTAGGTTTTGGCATGTCCTAGAGGTGATAAAATTTTGGAGACACAACGTGTTTCAAAGCATTTGCAATAAAATGAAATAAAATAAGCTGTTTGGAGTAGTTGAAGTCACAACGCTAATGCTGCCTTTATACCTTTGCTTCCTTTGATGTTTCTTTGGGGGTGGGGCTGAAGTGGAAGGTGTAGGAGACAACCAGCTACAGAGTCTTTGAGAGATACTCATGAGTTTGTTGGAGTTGTCGGTAGATTTGGAGGCAGGCAATAACTCGGAAATTACTGGAGAAATCTGAATGAATTTTTCCTAAACCTAGAGTACTGTTGTGCCTTGGTGGATGTTTCCTCGCTCTGAGTGCTTTACTAGTTTGTTAGTGAGCAAGATTACAAACAAACCACAGGATGGATTTACTTAAAATTTTATTCAGAGTTAGTTTTTGGCATATCCTAAAGGTGATTAAATTTGGGCAACATTGGAGGTTTTGCAGCATTTAAAATATTAAAAGCCGTTTGGAGTAGTGACTACATAATGTGGCCATTGCTACCTTTGTTCCTTTGATGTTCCTAGTTTTATTTTAAATGTTGAACATGTAACGTCACATAAATTCCAATTACCGCTTGAATATGCCAAAACCTGCATGCAAATCTGTTGTGTAGATTTTCCGTAGTCCTGCTCACAAACAAACATACAAACAGACTCAGGACTAAAATCTGTCCTCCTTTTTTTTGGCAGAGATGATAAATGACAATATCACTCTGCTGGAACAGTGTGGGAACGAATGCCTCGTCTTCGTGCCCATTAATAGACAATCGAAAAATGATTGCACAAACACATAAAACGATTTATTTTCAGACGTTTTGCCTCTGTTCTATTAACAACAGAAATTTGGCAAAATGTTAAAACCAAAGGTAACAACTTTATTGTCCAGAATTGGATAGCTTCTCTTTTTTTGAATGATTTATGTACTTTGCCCAATTCCTAATGAGGTTGGATCAAAATGTATTTATGGGTGGTGAGTGGCATTTTTATTTTTTTGATAGAACAATAAAAAAAAAAAAATGAAATAAGATTTGGTGAACATGTAGTAAAGGACTAAGGGAAGGTTGGATTTTTTTTTGCCAGTAATCTATTTTTTAATTGCAGCTGATCTAAATGCCATTTTTTTCATGGCATCAGTATCACCTCTCTCAACATTGCTGATAGACGAATTGATTTGATTTAGGTTTTCCCTCTTAAACTGCTTTACAACTTGAACCTGTCTATAACTTCTGCGGTTGGATGATCTTGAATCGACCCTTATGGAACGGCTTTAGCTGCAAGAGATTTGTTGGCTCTTTCAAGTCATGTCTTGGACTTTGATTCCCAATTTTCTTAGCAAGTTTGATGGAACGGGTCCTGGATCGATGCAATCTAGATTTTAAAAAGTACACACTGGTAGTCAATAGCTAAAGTGATATTTTTTTTTATTTCACATCACTGGCAAAGGGTGCATTAATGATTAGATTTGTCAGTATCTCCTCAAAAACGACCGGACAGAATTTATTGAAATTTTACATTTGATTTGTAGCTGCGCTTATGTTTTGCATCTCCTAATGGATTTATTCAATTAGCCTATTTGTACATTTTAAGGCATATTTGAGCCAGAGGAAATCTTCATGTCCCTACATTTTTTCCCCAATAGTTGGATCATCACTCTCACTGGAAACACTTTTTCTTCCCTGGAAAATGTTTGAGAGTTTGTTAAATGACAGGAAACACATATCATTGTACTTTTTTACTTGTGGCTTAGTTACATCTTTAAATCAATAAATCTGAACATTGCAACCTTTATGAAGGTATGATGTATTGCTGGTCTTTTGGTAGACAGCATTATTTATAGTTCCTCATTAACAATTACATGCATTTGTACCTGGACTAGAGCTGCTGGTTTCAGACAGAAGCTTTCACCGTGGAATGGATGACCATTACTGCAGTTTCCCATTGCAAACAATAACTTTATAAATATGATGCAATATACAGCTAAATTGTAAAGGGTAATGCATGGGGCTCATATCTAAGATGTATATTTTGGTGTAATTAACCAGGCGCAGATACAAGTGGATTGAGAATTTACATGTTCTGAAAATAAGGCTTTGGCAGGTAATCATTCTTCTGCATTTATATCCCATCCATCTTTCCCAAAAGTTAACTTTGCTTTAAGCTTGAGTGCTAACACAATACATCGTCTTGTGTTTTGACAGCCTTATGACACCAATGACAATATGGACCCAATGGAAAATAACAGCATAACTGATAATAGCAATTCAGGTAAACATTACTTTGTTTATAACTTGATTAAATTTGATATTTACTATTAAAGAACACAAAGGAGATGTTTGTTTATCCTGTATGTTCCTGTTTATCTGTAGAGGAACAGCAGAACAAGTCAGAAGGAGCAGAGTCGAGTGGTAGGCCATCCCTTTCTCAGTTTAAGAAGTCCTGGGGCTTCAGGAGGACAACAATTGCTAAAAGGGAGTTTTTGGACGAGATTGGTGACCTAGCGCTCAGTCCTCCACCGTTACGCAGAGGAAGGACTCGTCGTACCAACCAGCCCGCCCAGGCCACGACCTGTGTCCCCCAGACAGCCACTACTGCAAGTAGGAGTGCTATTGATGACCTGGAATGGTCTGCACCATCCTCACCTGCATCAGAGGAAAGCAAACCAGCCTCAGAAATGTCTGTAGGAGGGTGCCTTGATCCCATGTTATGGCAGGATTTTGGGTCTGCCTTCCACACTGCGTTTTCCCTGCTTGGCGGCAACGAGGACTTGCCGTTGGAAATGTCCGATTCTCTTGCCATCCCTGACGTTATGGAAGCCACTGATGAAATCGAATCGCAGCCTTTGCAGGCTGCTGTAGATGAACCTCAGATACATGAAAATATGGAATGTATTGATGACATGGAGATTTTGCATACTGTTTCTCCAGACAATACGGCGGGAGAGGAAATTGATGATGATGTGGTTTTGATTTCTAGCAAGGAAGAGGACAGTGATGAAATGACTCTATTACAGATTAAAGAGCATGTGGCATCTAAAGGCAAGCAGGGAAGAGCAAGAGGGGGTAAAGGTGGAAAAGGAAAGGCAAGAGGAAGGGGAAGGGGAAGAGGAAGGGGAAAAGGTAGAGGTAGGGGTAGAGGGAGGGCCAAGGTGATGGAGATTCAATCATGCATTGGAGATGACGAAGACGGCAATGACGACGTAATCCTTGTTGACCCAGCTGAACTGCTGCTGCATCCATTGCAAGAGGAGGAAAAAGTGAGCGAGCTAAGCGACTCTGCTAAAATAGAGTTATTTCCCGCTCATTCTGAAATCACTGAGGGTTCCGCTCAGCGATTAAGTTCAGACTGCATATACATAGAATCCGATTTAGGCCCAATTACTGACGCAACTCCTGGCCAGTATGATGATGCACCAGAAGAGCAGCAGGAGGTGACAGAGGAGGAGGAGAAGAATGACAATATCAAAGGAGGAGAATATTCATGCATGCCAAACTCTAAGTTGTATGACTCCAATGTTCTCGACTGCATCTGTCATCAGAAGCACAGCGAAAGGTACATGCTCCTTTGTGGTATCAAGATCTCTTGGGGTTCGGAAATTCAAAAATCTCCGCCATCTTTTAGTTTCACTTCCTCACAACTGTTTAACTGTTTTCAGGTTCATGATCTGCTGCCAAACTTGCAAGAAGTGGTTCCATGGCAGTTGTGTTGGTATTAGTGAGATACAGGGCGGTGAAATGGAACGGAGTGAGCAAGAATACATATGCCCCCGCTGCACTAAAACGACAAAAAGTAAACTCCATCCTGATTCACACTGTCTGCCAGAGGCTGAGCCCAGCTTAAACGAGTGCTTGACCATAAGTTCTTCTGGTGAGGAAGAGGAAGACCACGGGAATCAGAAACTTACTAAGGTCAGAACAGCATTGACACTGGCAATAATTTGCAAGTAAAATAATTGTTTTTAAACTTAATACTCTGCATGAATTGTCATTGGCTGTGATGCATAATGGAAGCCTTGTCTTGTAGTCTAAAATTAGATTATGTTTTCAGGACAACCTTATGGTGTTGGAGGAGGAAGAGGAGAAGGAGACTCCTGTGATGGGACTACAGCCGGAACCCGAAGCTGAGGTGGAGGTGGACACCTCTCTTCCTTTGTGCATCGGTCCCCTCTGCTCCAAACAAGCCTTACCAGACTCCGTTTACTGTGGCACTGACTGCATTCTTAAACATGCTGCCGTCACTATGAAGACTCTTTCTGTCCCCAGCGTGCCAAAGTCCAAAGGACATGCACAGAAAAAAGCCCCCTCAGCCAGGCCTACCCCAAAGGTTAGTCATTTCAACATTAACACCTAATACATTTAAGATACAGTGTGAAAGTAATAAACATGTTGACTATGGGCTACATTTTACTTTGGATGTTAATTTGAATTCACTGTGTAAAAAAATACTCTTTACTGTATATATTCTATAATATTTTTTTTGCTACAGGGTGAAAGGTCTGTTAGGATGTCTAAAAGATTATCAAGAAAAGCTGAGGAGGAAGGTGTGGAGAAGGAGATCAAGGAAGACGGTGGAGGGCCGAAGGAGGATGCAATTCCCTTAGCCTGTGACCCCAGTCTCAAAGAAGTTCAGGCCACTCCTCAACCATCATCTAAGTTTTACACAGCGTGTACGTATTCGCTACTCATGCACTTACAACTCAATCAGCAGCTCACGCGCCATTCATAAAAATGCCTCTTTTTGTGGTCTCCTTCCTCTTTGAATCACGGTACCATGTAACTTAATCATATAAAAAAATACAAACACTGTGACACACCACTCACTCTACCTGGGATGCCTGACATTCAGCAGGGGTCAGCAGTTGGTAAGTATGTCCACTTTTATAATGTTCGTTGATTTTTAATTGCCCATAATGTGCTGAAAACAACCTTGACTGGTCAGAATTCTCATATACAACTACATGCACAACTTTAACAGTCTCATTACTGGAAATGACTAACGACTATACAAAGGAACATTTTGTGAAGTACAGCAGTCTTTGGGTGTATTGAAACACTGCTCTACTGTGTAGTCTCACTGAACTTCCTACGGTCACTCCAGTAAGTCTTAGTCTTTGACTGACAGATGAACACACCTAGGAAGAATATTTATGTAGCTGAAAGGAAAGCCTAACACCTCAACCCTTCTGTTTCTTGTTCTAGAAACACAGTTCATACTATGAAATAGGTTGCTGACCTTTGAGTATATGAAGAACTCCATACAGTACAGTTAAGGATTCAGAGTATGTTCCTCTCCACAACATACAGACCACATTCAGCATGCACCGAATTATGTTTTTGTATGTTCAGCCCAAAGTCAAAAGAACCAGTAGAACAGAACACTACTTGTAATTTCAAAATTAAAACATTGTTCCTGTTATTCGCTCATATTTTCAAAAACATTTTTTCAAATAATTTTAAAATCACATACTCAAAATCTGGATTGCGGATCTGTAACAGTTTAAAGACTAAAGAAAACTCTTCTATAGTTTAATCCAGTTGAAAACCAAAGATTCTGCTGCATATCAGACAAAAAGACTTGACCGTGAGATGACCATACATGGATGCTAAAACGCGCTGTGTACACACTCTAATTTCTCATTTGCCACCTACATTCATAGATACATCCTGTGATCTACACATTGTGCTTTGTTGCCAAAAACACACCCTGTGCCTGAAGGTCTTATGAGAATGAGTTCTCAGGTTGGGATTCATGTTTTCTCAATATTTACAGTGAAATGTTTGTCCCGACTTGAGCCGGAAAAAGTCAGGAACTCTTTTCCAAAATCAAAAGCACTTCAAAGGGAACACTGTAGTGTCCGAGAGTCTGAAGTGTTGGGTTTTATTGTGAACCTTGTCAAACATCATACAACAGAACTGTGTTGGTCCTGGGGAGCAACTGATTTCTTTTCCTTTTTATTCTGATGCACTGATGTCCTTTGTCGGCACAATTTTCTGCTTAGCCTGCAGAATTTCTGCCACTCCCTCAACTTAAAAAAAATTAATCCCCTTACATGTTGGAATGTATTTTCTGAAAGTCTTAGGTGCTTTCCATTATGGGGTGTGTCCAGAATTTCCCCGCCTATAGCCCTTGTTTATGTTCAGGAGGAGCTTCATTTGTTGACAGTAGAATCTCCAAGACTTTCCCAGAGGAGGAAAGAAAGAACGTTTCCATGTTCTGCCTTGAGATAAATATTGAAAACATGATTGTAAATTCAAACAGGATTGTTAGAGACCCTGATTACTTAACATTTGAACACTGACATCGCTCGTTTGTGCCGGAACACAATCCCAGATAGGATTGTTGAATGACCTTAACTGTTTTACAGCAACAAATGATAAAATATATCTTCTGAACAATGATCACTCAACTTTTACCCTACATCAAATTCCTCAATATCACTCAAGTCACAGAATTTTATGTAAGCCTCAAAGATTTTGTAGTACCATAACGTTGACACAGCAGTGTTTATTAAGTTAACTAATTCAGTCACCATTAAAAATGAAATGCCCTACATAGTACAATTACAACATTTTTCATATCATTTCACATCATGACCTAAATTATCAACGTATCTCAAAGAAAATATTAACATTGGCTCTTCAACGCTGCAGTGTATAATGCCTTATCCGTCAACACACAATTACACTTTTGGACCAGTCGTCGCACAAACATGGCAATAGTAGCATATGTAGGTTTCTGAAGGAAAAGAGATTGGGAATCAGGTACAGAGAAGGAGGTGACATCTTGCTGCTTCCAAGACTCACGTGGGACTGGAGGATTCGTCAATGCAGATACTAGATTGAGGTTCCAACTGGAGTTCACCGAACAGTAAATGGGAGATTTGCTGTAGCCTTTGCATGAAGATGACCTCCAAGTGTCACTTTTCCACCATCAAAAAAAAAAATACTCACCCACCTGTGCCTCAGAGACAAGACATCTTCCTACTGGAAAAGAAGAGAACATATCCTTCACCACACATGCATAAAAGCTCATGGGAAGAAGGATAGGCATTGCGCCACTAACTGAGTGAATAGTGTTGGAAAAATCTTACTTGGGCTTATATTAAACCACATTTAACTCTTTCAATAGGGAGAAAAAAAACGTACGACTTCCAATTCCCATCGCTTATTTTTTGCTTTCATTCTCACACATGCATCCACACTTCTCGTAACACCAACACAGACAGAAGCTGGAAACATTCTGAAACAAATAAAATCTACGTATTATGTATTCCTTATCCTTAGTCTGCTTCAACTCTCCATTTCTCCTCATATGTTACAATTAGATTGGTACTTCAAATCTGAACAACATTCCTCACCATTAACCATGTTACATGTACTAAAGAAAGGAACACAATGTACACCGGTCAGCCATAACATTAAATCCACCTCTCTCGCTAAGATATCTTCTGCGATGCAATGTGAGCTCTGACACCTTTATCAGAACTAGCATGCACTTTTTCCAGTAATTTTTGCTTTCAGCTCTTCTGTTGGATGGAAGAGTGGCTAGCCTTCACTTCCCATTCACACATAAATTAACTTCTAGTCCTTGATTGGGGCATCAATGACAACAGTTATCTTGTCATCATAATTCGGGTCTTGGCCTGATTCCAACAGGCCAACTTGGAGGATAAAATGTTGAGTTGCTGCCTAATCCATCCCACCAACTGAAAGGTGCCTTTGTAACAAGGAAATATTCTGACTTCACTTCTTGGTTGTAATATTATGGCTAATTGGTGCACAGGTCTATGGTTTTCTTTCCTAAAAGTATTGCATTTCATATTACATGTAATAATATTAAAAGTATCCCTAACTTCTATGACGCTGCAAAGGGTTCCCTTCGTCCATACTTATAGGGGATAAAAGCTATCCTGATCTCTTGAAAAGACCTCTGGACAAAATGAGATGTGTGATTTTCGTGTCAAGTAGCGGCATTTTTTTAATCCTCATCTGCATGAATTGGATTCATCCAATAGCGGAAGAGTCTTTGTCTTTTTTATGCAAATGTTATAGTGTTTGTTTAAGTTAGTATAGTGTATTTCCTAATCATGATCTTAAACATGGTAAATTTGAGCCCAGAGTACTAAAATTGGCAGGTTGATTAAAAATAATGGCATGGATAGTCATTTGAACAGATATGGTTTGATCAGGGAACTAATTCAATACAGAAAATTAGGAATTTTCCCGTTGATAGTTTCAGTCTTTGACCATTAAGTTCAGCTTTTGAAAAGCCAGTATCCTGTAACGACTAGCCCCATATTTTCGTTACCTGTCTGTTTTTGATTGTCAAAATTAGTGAGGAACATAAACCCAAAGGACTGTAGCAACTTCACTATTGAACAACCGCTGTGGATAAGCAGGCCACTGGACAAAGTATCTATATAACAGTGAAAGAGTTAGTGAAAGAATCTTTTTCTTATTTTGTATTTTAGTAATGCATATTGGAAAGATGTAGTGGGTTATAGTTTTAAGTTTCATGTCCACCTTTGAGATTTGACTACAATGCAGCCAGTAGAAACATAAAGCCATTTAATTTTATCATTGTGAAATAGTAGCATTTTTCGTTGTATTTTAAATAATTGTTATGAGATATTTATAAAAAATATACCCACCATAAATCTTAAGCACTTGTGCACAGTGCTTAGTGGTAATAAACATAAATATGCACACCAGTCGGCCATAACATCATAACAGCCATGGATGGCATGAACTCCACAAGACCTCTGAAGGTGTACTGTGGTATCTGGCAACAATACGTTGGTTGCAGATCCTTAATGTCATGTAAAGCTGGCCTTACACTGTTCGATTTGTGCCTGGTAAAACTATTGCTAATGAGCCTCAGGACCGCCGGGCTGACTGCCGGTGTTCGTCCTGTGTCGTTTGTCTTGCAGTGTACGGGGGGTCATGAGGGCTGATTAGCAGCTCCCGGACAGCTGCCAACAATCGGATGTTTTACAGACATCTCCACAATTTTGGCAGGGTGTCGACTCGATCGGCTGACATCAGCGCCTTCCTTTCTTACTGCGCCTGTGAGAAGTGACTGAATGTCACAGTTGACATGCCAACACAATGAGTTGTTTGGATGACAAATAAGTAATTATAAAGTAGAAAGTTTTTGGCTCGGGGCTTCAGGACCGCAAGGATGAATAAGAAAGGTTCACAGATGTCAGAGCGGTGCTTGCTATCAAGTTAACACTATATACAGTCAAACATAGCTCACTTACATCCAAGTCTCTGCAAAATAGACAAGAAACACTGTCCATGTCCTCCTAGCAACCCATGGGTGTACATATGTTGGCACTTTTTCTTTTAAGAAGTTTGGCACACTGGATGGCAAAAAGAATCAAGACAGATCCTTTTTGTCTTGTTAGCATGTTGTTTCGATTTTTTTCTATTTCGGAGTATTCAAACAAAACTTTATTGACAATGGTCAATAGCGATAATGAGAGTGAGCACTCTGGTCGTGAGGGAGGATCTGACCGTACAGTGTGAACACACCAATCGTGAGCTTTTGCAAACGTTTGATTTGTACAGTGTGAGTTGAAATCAAACAGCCAAGACTCTGAAGACGTACAGTGTAAACGCTGCTTAAGATGTGAGGTGGGGCCTCCATGGATCAGAACTGTTTAACACATCCCACTGATTCTCATTTGGATTGAGTTGTGGGGATCTTGTTCCTCAAGCTATCCCTGAACCAACTTCGCATTGTGGCAGGGCACATAATACTGCTGAAAAAGGCCACTGCCATTAGGGAGTACACTTTTGTTGAGGGGTGGTACTTGGTCTGGAGCAATGTATAGGTGCGTGGAACATGTTAAAATAACATCCACTTCAATGGCAAAACCCAAGGTTTCCCTGCACAACACTGCCCCCAACCAGCTTTCCTTCTTCCCATAGTGCATCCTGATGTCATCTATTTCCCAGGTAAGCGACACACACATACCTGGTCATCAACATGATTCATAAGAAAATGAGATTCATCAGATCAGGCCACCTTCTTCCATTTCTATGTGATCCAGCTCTGTTGGTGCTTTCAGTCACCATGAATACTCTGGCCGGTCTGCAGCTACATAACCCCATAAGCTAGCTAGGACGCACTGTGGGTTCCAAATCGTTTCTATCATAGCTGGCATTACCTCTTGCAGCTATTTGTGCTACAGTAGCTCTTCCACATGAGATAGCGTTTGCCCCCGACATGCATCAGTGAGCCTCTGCTTACCGGCAAACCCCAACAAGTCCTGTAGTTTTCACCCTGTCATCAAGCCATCATTTTGGCCCATGTGGAAGTTGTTAAGATCATTACCCGTGTCCATTTAGCCTGCTCCCAGTACATCAACTTTGAGGCCAAAATTCTGCCTAACATATCCCATCCAATGACAAAGAGAGAATGCAATTCCGAACTGCCAATGGTTATAATGTTATGGTTGATCAGTCGCAGACTTTAGATTTTAGTTTTTTTCATTGGTATCATCATTTTGAATAGAAATTTGAATTTGAAATTTTCTATGAATCAACATTCTTAGAAGGCCATTTGGTAAAGAGGAAACTTAAAAAAATGATCAGACATTGCAGATATGAGTTTTGCACCACTGTGTATTTTACATGGACTGTCGCTAAATAGTTGTATTATACTTTTTCTCATTTGTTTCAGAGTTGAACATTAGGCAGGCACCCAGACCATCTGGAATTTCTGGATTTCGTTGTGAAACATTAATTAATTAATTGAAATAAGAAATTACATTTGCAGTTCAATCTCTAACATCTTACATAAGAGTCTTATTCAGAAGCGCAGAGGATTTGGAGAGAATGTGTTTGTTGTTTTAGGGTTATTGTTGCGCAACTTCTGGCTTTTTTCAAATGTAACTATATTCTCTATATATATATATCTATCTATATTATTTTTCTATATTTGGACATTTAGTGGCCATATCACAGAAAGCACGTGGAAGGGATCTGCAACAAAGACCCCTGTCTGGACCTGAATTTGGGATGTTTTGGTTTATGGTCTTGCCCTCCATTTCCTAGTCTCAAGTTTGCTGCTGTTGCCCAACATATGTGATCTAGAGCACACTGTACACGCTAGACATACCAATCTGGAAATGTTGGGGTGCGGAGATGTCCTCCATCAAGCACAGCTCATGGACATTCATTATCAAGATAATTGATTGCAATATATTTATGGAATGCTTTGGTAGCGACTACATCTTTCATCTGAAGCACCTGAAAGCCGACAGTGAGCATGTTTTCATATTATTACACAAAGGTGTCACTATGGACCGTTACCGTCATTGAAACATACCCAAATGTTTGACCCATATTATTTCTTTATTCTATTTGAGTATTCACGCCTAAAGTTTGCATTTCAGCAAGTGTCAGTCCACGCTACCAAACCCACTTCACAAGCAGAACACTTCGCTGGCTTTGTTCACAAAATTTCCAAATGACTGATCCACTCATTTAACAATGTGTTATTGTTCGGCGAGGCGTTCTGGCAGGATCCGCTGGGAAGGCATCTTCACATACACACACATCTCTCTCTGATGCATCAAATGAGATTCAATTATTTCAAAAACCTTTATGCCGTTAGTTAAATGTTGAACAGTAAATGGTAGTTCCCTGGACATGCTGGAATTTAGTTATTCCCCTCTATAAATTGTATCTTTCCAAGCGTAGAGCTGGCATGGGTAGGGCCCATTTGTGTTTATTCACTTCGTCGTTTATGCTCACTAATGTGGTTCATTGGACACGTACTAGAATATGAAATGTTAGTTTGGAGTTTATGGTATGTCCTATAAATGTCAGATTTGGATGACATATTTGATTTTCCCTTGAATCTCCATGGTAGCTTTTCGTTGCCTTTTTAAAATGCTCTTACCTCTGTCTAGCCATCACATTCTCTTGAAACTTGAATTGCTCAATAGGTTCAGGTTGTAATAATTTTAATGAGTTTCAATGCATCCATGTTCATTTGTAAAATAAGAGTACCCTCTAGTGGCCATATTAACATGTAGCAGTGTAGACATTCCCATTAGTTGCTTATTTGTGAGCAGTTATGTTTTCGTATTTTTTAGTCTTACCTGTCCATTGTCTTAACATAGATATATAATCAATCAATCAGACTTTATTTATATATTTATATTATATATATTTATACTTTTCATAAAAATTAAATGTAACCCAAACTGCTTTACATTAAAAACCAAACACACATTAACCCTCCCGCGCCAATACACACACACATACACACATTGTAATTAAATAAAGCATTAAAATAATAAAAGTAACAGGATATTAAAAAAATTATAATATAAAAATAGTGCAGCGTATTTATCGTCAAACGTACCATAGATTTCCGAAATGTGAATTAATCTCACAGTTAATGCTGTATGAATGTTTGTTAGATTCTTTTAAATCGTTTAAACTCTCATTAAATCAATTAACTTCCAGCATTGTATAGTTTTAATAGGTCCGGTTCATATCCTCTGTCACAACACTTTGATTGTTTCCAAAACATGATATTAGTGCGTAGAGGCTACTAAGCCCGAAGCATAATAAGGAAAGATCTTTTTGCCAAATAGGGCTGAGGTGTAATTCATATTAATTTACCTTCATCATTAGTAATCCCTGACGTGGAATCAACAGGAAAACATAAGTCCTGTAATGGGACTTGCATATTTATCATTAGACTAATTAACATGTCAGTCCTACAGTGATGCCTCTAGTATTGACATTGACACAACCACATCTAAGCCTTTTCCCAGCAAGCAAACAAAGATTAAATACAGAACTGACAAAAATAAAAATGGAAGGATCTGCCACTTTCCAGAATGGAGGGGCCCTCATTCCCCCATTTCACCCAGAGGCTGTACTAGAGTAATGTTTAATAGTAATGATAAAAAACAACAATGATCACGAAAGTCATTAAAGGGAAAGTGACATTTTGTAAAATGTGCTACTGCCAGCAGCTGTTCCTGATCCATCTCAATATTTACCTGACAGACTTTTTTAAATTGTTTTGTATAGCTCTGGGAAAGAAGCAAAATAAGATATATATATATGATAGATTTCCCCATATTTAATTATAAGTCTGAAGGAGAAGTAGTAGTTCAGTTAAACTACTTGATGACCCAAGTGCTGTAGTTCATATAACCATTTGCCCTAGAGGAGATTTATTAACTATATTTATATATATATATATATATATATTATATATATATATATTTATATATAATATATATATATATTATATATTATATATATATATATATATTATATATATATTATATATATATATATTATATATATATATATTATATATATATATTATATATTATATATATATATTATATATAATATATATATATATATATTAT